>CAIGQZ010001474.1:1197187-1218667 GCA_903798205.1 Danio tinwini | reverse complement strand
GCAAAAACATTAGCTAAACCTTCCCAGAATGCTTAACATTGTAGGTTTGTCCTTCTATTATGATACTTAGTGACATTCTTTGTGTCTTCTGGCATTATATATATATATATATATATCTTTCACCATCCTGATAAATGAACAGTCCAGTGACCCTAAAGCCTGCACCTCTTCACCCTTCTCTTGTGAGGATGACAAAGAGGGAGGCCAAATGGTGGTCATGGAAACTGGGCCTCATTAGCAGCAGCTGTAGTTAGTTTTAAGCCCTTAAGATTCTCCTCACGTCTGTAATTTAGTTGAACTTGGTGTTAAATTACACTTATCAAATGCTTTACTCTCGACCGCGCTTGAAAGACAGACGCAGTGCTTCTTCAACACGCAAGACGTCCTCCTGTCCATCCATGGACGCGTTTTTGATAAAATGGTTAATTGGACAAATTGGACCAATCCCATAATTTAGGTTTTGATCACTTATTTGACTTTAAAATGCGGTAATTTGACTCACTTATGCTGTAGGAGGGTTTTTAAATGGTATCAAATCTGTTTAGTTATGAATCTTTGCTGTCATCAGACTCTCAAAACTCTTTACTGTGCCAGTGACTCAGTGGCACGTCCTAAAAAGCTGAATGTTCAGTAAAATTATTAAGATTTGACTTCTAAGAAAGGTGTGTACACTCTCAGAAATAAAGGTACAGGAACTGTCACTGGGGCAGTACCTTTTCTTAAGATACATATTTGTCCCTGAAGAGTCCATAATGGTACCTCAAAGGTACTTTTTATGCACATTTGGGCACTAAAATGCACCTTTGAGGTACGTATTTTTTGAAAAGGTACTGCCCGAGTGACAGCTCCTGTACCTTTATTTCTGATAGTGTATGGAAACATTAAACCATTAAATGCCACATGAACTGGAAGTTGCTAAAGCTTTATTTCAGTATGTTGATGTACTTCCAACTGAAATTGAATTTTGAGTAGGGGGCAGAGCTTTTTGTGCATCATTCCCTCATAGCAAACTAATGGTAAGGGTGGGGTGTGGTTAAGAATATTATGGCTGAAGCTATCAAACTGACACCAACAGAGAAGGATTTTGATTGAAAATTACCAAAACAAACTTTTTATTTGCTGTGGATTAACTTACATGGATGCATTTTTCACCTAAAGAATAACAATGTGCGCTAGCAAAATGAAAATAATACATTTTGATTTCACACAGACTTTAAAAAAAGGTTAATTGTGACTCTTAATATCATACTTTTTTCTTACAGTTGCATGCTTCAGCTTTCATAGCTTTAGTCCTAATTCAGCTTTTTTCAGAATAGTGTGATATGAACAGTGCTGAGGAGTAATGAAATAATGCATATACATATGTAAAATACAATTTAAGTAACCGTATTTCATTATAGAAACATTTTAAATAGGTGGTAATATAATTACAGTTACATACGAAAAATATTTACAAGTGATTCCAAGTCATTGCTTTGAGTTTTATAACCCAGGCTCATTGGAAATATATGCCCATGGCTGCATTTTTGAGAACCGACAAGTAGGTACCCTGGACTACATTGACTTGTAGTTTTTGTTTTCACAAATCCACCACAAGAGGGCACCATGTGAGAGGGGTCTGGATGCAGACCTGGTGCAGTGCAATCTGAGCTGCATTCAATGCTTTTTAATGAGCTCACCTAACCCCACCTCTAACCCTACCCCTCACAGTGACGTCACTAGTTCCATTGAATGCATTGTGTCTAACATTACGTCACTGAAATATGCAGTCTCAGCTTGCATCATCAAGACTGCCGATAGTGTTTTCGAAAGGAAACTAGAAGCGAAACACATTACGATGTCATGCAGTGATATTATTCAACAAATAATATCATTATTCCTGCTGCAGTCATGGTACTGCAGGAAAGTTTTATGCCAGACTATTATGCCAGAATGAAAGTAAAGTTCCAAGCATACCTGCCAACACTCCTGATTTTCCTGGGAGTTTCACAAATTTCAGACGTATCTCCTGCCATCCTCCAATTTTGAAAACTCCCATATTTCTCAGACTTTTGGTACAGTCTGTAACACCCCCGGGTTGCCAACTTTGGTATAGTATGCGATTGTAGCGGCCGCCTGGTCCATAGTACAATTACTTACACCGACTCACCCTCGATTCAAATCCACGCCCCTAGCAAGCCAACCCAACCTCACCCCCACAACTTTTAGATTTTTGTCAGTATTAGTACACACTGTAACTACAAATAGTCAAGCTTTAAATAGCAAAACTTTTTTTTTTTTTTTTTTTTTTTTTGCGAGACGCTAATGGTCTAATCTGATTGAGTGATTTATGCTAAGCTAAGCTAAAAGTGCTCCCACCAGACCTGGATATTTTCATTCATTCATATATTTTTTTGGCTTAGTCCCTTTATTAATCTGGGGTCGCCACAGCTGAATGAACCGCCAACTCATCCAGCAGCGGATGCTCTTCCAGCTGCAACCCATCACTGGGAAACATCCATACACACTCATTCACACACATACACTATGGACAATTTTATCTTACCTAATTTACCTAGAGCGCATGTCTTTGAACTGTGGGGGAAACCGGAGCACCCAGGGAAAAACCAATGCAAACACAGGGAGAACATGTAAACTCCACATAAAAACACCAACTGACCCAGCCGAGGCTCGAACCATTGACCTTCTTCCTATTTAAGATCCTCAACTGAAACACAAAGAAAGTGTAGGACATGTGTAGCTCCTCCTCTTAAAAAAACAGCCAATAGCATTTTGTTTCATCACTGCTCTGCCAGTGAGATTGGTTGAGCTCAAGTGCATCAAATGAAAAGCAAACGAGAAGTGTCTTGAAGGGGCGGGGCTTGTCAGATACTAGACAGCATTTGATTGGTTATGATTTGATGAGAAAATGTAGCATGAGGTGCTGTGACTAAAACAGTTGATCCATTTAGGTGGAATTGATAAACTACAAGCTTTACATGTTGATATCAATTTTATATCTTCTATCCATAAATTCTGTCACTGTTTTGGAGCACACAAGCTTATAGATATCTTAAAAACTAGCAATACTGATACTAACATTCAAAAACTTTATTTTAATTTCATGGGACCTTTAAGCAACTCCATGCTCATCATCATGACAATAAATGGATGACACGGAAAGCCATTTGCGGAATGAATTTATCTGATGTAAATACAGTGCATCATACTCACAAATTTGTGAAAGGAAGCAACATCTCATTACAGTATAATCTGTATATATGCCTACCCACAACAAAACATTTATCAGCATCGAAGGATTCAGCATTAAATCTGAAAAAGCACGAGGCAGCTAGTTTATGATTGGATTCGTTGTGAACAGTTTTTTTTGAGTCAATCTTAAAGTGATTATTTCTTTTTGTTTCTTTCTATCTGTCCAACAAAACAAGTGTGAATGATTCACAAGCTGGATAGATTTGGGGTGTGTTTCCCAAAAGCTTTGTTAATCAACTGTGCTTTGCAAAGTACATCGAACTGTAATGACATTACTTGCAACATTACCTGTAGTTGCTTTGTCCATAAATTTTGACTCAGCGATTCTATTGTGCAGATCAAGATAGGATAAGCATTTAAAGTTTGCTGATATATTTTATGATATATTTAGTTAGTTTTATTTATTTTGAAGCTTGTAATGCAGCTTGTAGCATGAAATCCCATTTATTTGTGTTATGTAGCTTCAATGTTTAAAAGGATTTCAATAAAATTACTAGACCTGAGTAATCTAAAGTAATGCATTACTAGTTACCATTTAAAGCATATAAAGATTGTATAATCTGTAGTAAAATACAGTTTGAAAGTAACATTCCCAGACCTGGATATAAACTCATATATGTAGGTTAATACGGAATTGTATTCTTTCCTCAGAATAGTAAGATATCAGAGGTCATTGTAAAGCTTTTAGGTATGTTTTTAATAAATAAAAACAAATAATTATAAGTTAGGTACTAAATTACTGCAGTTTGTAATGTAAATGGGCACTAACAAAGGAAGTCCAGATTCAAATACAGGTTTATTGAGAATGGTCAGGCAAGCAATGGTCAAAATCAGGAGCAAAGACATGTATGAAGGCAAATCCAGAGTCGTAGTCGAATACACAGGCAGATGGTCAAAAAGCAGGGTCAAAAACACGACAAGACAAGGCAAGGAAAATGTGTCGTAGTGTTCACAATACTATACAACAAGACTCAGCAAAGTCTGTATGTTTGTGTGCTGTATATAGTCCAACTAGTCAGTCTTTGAGCAGCTTCAGCTGTGTGTGTAGCAATTAGCCAAGATTAGGAACTGATGTGTGTGTGCATGACTGCTTCTTGTAGTCCATATAATGGCAGATTTGTAATTCTATGTTATCTGTTTGTTTACCAGCGATCTGCCAGGATTAGATTGCTGGTGATTGTGACATAGTCACTACATTTTCTGTTGTCTTAGTTTTTTTTTTTCTGTGGTACCGATATTGTAAAATTTTTGTCAGGTATTGTAACAGCAACATAAATTTGGTATTATGCCAACAATGCAACAGCCAAGAACAGGTTGCCATTATAATATTAAGTATTGATAACATAGTTTGCATCTCAGAGTTCCCCATGGTGTGTGGAAATGCTGTGAACGCATCAAAGCAGATGGCATGAGTAGATGTGAGCATAATGTGAAAATAATGTCATGTTGTCAGGCCAGAGAACCATTGGAATCTGTCATTAGGGACCAGTGAAGGAACTCAATAGGATTCAATTGGACACATGACTCACAAAGAAACACACACATACACACACAGAAACATGCTGCACCCATCGGTTCAGGTTTCATTCTGCTACAGTCACCATCTTTTTCATAGTTAACAAAAGTTAACTATGGAAACAAAAGTTAAGTCTATGAGTTTGACAAGTAAGATTATATAAGAGTTTAAGACTGCGGCATGTTGTTCACACTTGGTCTGACACCTGGGTAACTAATGAGAATCTCTGAATGGCACAACATGCTGAGGTTTTCACAGGAGTTTTTTTTGTAAGTTTGTCAGTGGAATGCAGATCCTGAGTTCAGTAATTGGGCTGTTTTTGAAAGAGAATTGACTGTGATTTATGTTTCTAGTGTGCTTAATTCTTGGCATTTATTACTATTGTAAGACTATTGGACTAACATGGTTAACCAGAACATGGTAATATTATGGAATGGGCCTGGTAAAGGATAGTTCACACAAAAAATTCAACAAATCTGCTCATTTATTCATCCTCAAGCCATTCAAAATTTTTCAAAATAATTTTTCTGAAGTAGAACATTAAAGATTATTTTTTTTAGCAATTTTTAAATTTATTATTTAAATAATAAAATGCAAGTAATTGGTTATCAAAACAAACACATTTTCAGAAGTAGCTTTTTTATACTGTATGCAAAAAAATAAATGGAATTTTGCTTAAATTTTTGCAAAGAACTGATGCATTAAATGTTCGGAGAAGTAGAATATTAGAAATAAGGTTTATATAACTTAACGGAAATTTTTATATTTTTTATACATATTTTTATTATCTTGATGAGAGAGCCTGAGCCATAATGTACATGCAAATAGTGTGGTAAATAAATCTGTAGTTATTGTAATTACTTATATGCAATTAATATGTAATTTGTAAAGACACTTTACAAAAAAATATATTTTCACAGATTCATTTGTACCTGTATATCTACAAATTGTCATTGTCAAATATGTTTATAAATATATAAATAAGTATATATTGTTTAATTTCATTGCTTGGAGAAAATACAATTTTGAAAACTAATGAAATAAACTTCATTAATCTTGATATATTCTTTATAAACACTTTATTAGGTACACCTGTCCAACTGCTCGTTAACGCAAAATTCTAATCAACCAATCACGTGGCAGCAACTCAATGCATTTAGGCATGTAGACATGGGCTGCGTCCGAAACCGCATACTTCCATACTATATAGTACGCTAAAATCAGTATGCGAGCCGAGTAGTATGTATGTGAGAAAGTCAGTATGCGAGAAGTACCCGGATGACTTACTACTTTCGGCGAGATTCTGAAGTGCGCATTCCATGCACGCTGCGATATCCCATGATGCTTTGTGAGAAAATTCATGAATGGGAGTAAATCAACGCAACTGACGCAGGTAGGTCACGTGACTATGACAAAATGGCAGATTTAGTACATCCGAATTACATTCATACTTCTTACATTCATACTGTATAGAACGTACTTTTCTAAAGGCAGAGTAGTACGTTTAAATTCAAATGCAGTACCTACTGAGTAGTAGGCGGTTTCGGACGCAGCAATGGTCAAGACGATCTGCTGCAGTTCAAACTGAGCATCAGAATGGGGATGAAAAGTGATTTAAGTGACTTTGATCGTGGCGTGGTTGTTGGTTCCAGACGGGCTGGTCTGAGTATTTCAGAAACTGCTGATCTACTGGGTGTTTTATGCACAATAATTACTAAGGTTTACAGAGAATGGTCCAAAAAAAAAAAGAAAATATCCAGCAGTTCTGTAGGCGCAAATGTCTTGTTGATGCCAGAGGAGAATGGCCAGACTGGTTCGAGCTGATAGAAAGACAACAGTAACTCAAATAACCTCATTACAACTGAAGTATGCAGAAGAGCATCTCTGAACACACAACCGTTGAACCTTGAGGCGGATGGGATACAGCAGTAGCCCACACCAGGCCACACCAGGTGTCACTCCTGTCAGCTAAGAACAGAACAACTAAGAACTTGGCATCAACAACGTGAAAGCATAGATCCATCTTGCTTTGTATCAATGGTTCAGGCTGGTGGTGTAATGGTATGGGGGATATTTTCTTGGCACACTTTGGGCCCATTAGTACCAATTGAGCATCGTGTCAACGCCACAGCCTAACTGAGTATTGTTGCTGAATATGTCCATCCCTTTATGACCACAGTGGGTCAAATGGCCTCCACAGTCACCAGAACTCAAACCAATAGAGCACCTTTGGGATGTGGTGGAACAGGAGATTCGCATCATGGATATGCGGCCGACAAAAATGCTATCATATCAATATGGAAAAAAATATCTAAGGAATATTTCCAATATCTTGTTGAATTTAAGCCACGAAGCAATTAAGCAGTTCTGAAGGCAAAAGGGGGTCCAATTTGATATTAGTAAGGTGTACCTAATAAAGTGGCCGGTGAGTGTATTTATTTTTAATAATTAACATAAATTTTCATTTTTTAAGGTTAATATGAATTGTTATTGCTAGCAGTAGCTATGATAATGATGATGATACTACTACTACTACTACTAATAATAATAATAATCATAATAATAATAATAAAATTCAAATAAAATGTATTGATTATCCTAAAATTATATAAATTACATTTTAAAATTATGAAAATAATAAATGATAACCTGTAAAATCTGCAAATTTGTATAAAAGGAAATTTTATGAAATCCACTCCAATAGCAATCAACCCGTGGGACATAAAACTGACTTAAAACTGTTTATTATTTAAAAAACCCTAATTTCAAAAAGCACTATGCTATGTTTTGCCTTGTATTTAAAAAGACATTCATTTTAAGTTGTCACTTTAACCTTGTGCATTTCTGAAATAATGCACTATTTATGTCACCAGTGTTGATTAATCTCCCAAATTAGCTTCATATACTTAAGCCTGGTTTTCAAAATGCTTGAGGTTTCATCAGGACATCATTAAAATTTGTTACAGATGCAAGAGCAGTGTCTTGTATAGCTATAAAAGCGAATTCATAAATGTTTATTCTGTGTCTGCTTCAGAGGAGGTTCGCTTCACAACAGTCTCCGAGTGACAGACAATATCAGCAATGTCTTCATGCAGATTTAATTGTAAGCTGAGCAGACGGAGCCATCTATGAGTAGATCAGTGGATGAATAGCTAGAAATGATGCCCACCAGCTGATGCCACGGAGAAACCAAACACCAAACCTAGCATACGGTGCATATGTATGAGTCAATGCTCTGCTAGATCTTTTATACTTTTACAGTTTAATGTTCCTTGAGGTGAATGTTGAATGTTCAGCCATTATGTGGTACAATAGTTGATTTATTTATTTTTTTACACTGTGTTTATTATGGTGAAATTGTTACAGACGTGACTCACCGGAGAAGCAGTGGGAAGATGTTTAATCAGAGCCGTTCAAATGAGAATTGAGAGGAAGTGAGAGGATGTGCTGATTAAAATGTGGTATAATGGTTATAGATGTACAGTCAGAATTTATTTTTATTTCCTCTTAATGTCATTTTCTTTTTAATACAGTACCAGATTCTTAATTTACCAGTGCTTTCTGTGTTTAGTTGTAAGTTTATGATTTATGGGGTAAAGTGCATGTGAAATGTCTGTTTATTTGGATTGCACAGTTTTAATATGAACTAATAAACACAATTTGATTTATATTAACAAGTCATACATAAATGAAAGAGTTGGGAAACAGATTTGTGGACTCAATATTTTGCTACTTACAGTACCAGATTTTGAAATTTTCAGTGCTTTCTGTGTTTAGTTCTAAGTTTACGATGCATGTGTTTAAATTTCTTGTAATTTTCCATTATTTTGGATTACACAGTCTTAATATAAACACAATGTGAATAATAAACACAATGTGATGCATATTAACAAGTCATACATAAACAAAAGAGGTGTGAAACCAATTTGTGGACTCAAAATATTTAGCATATTTCTGATTTTATTTAAATATTCATAATTGAAATGCATTTCTTTTGTTTTAATCATTTAGAATAAACATAAACTGTTCATTTTGAAAAGAAATACATCTGTCTCTGAGGAGCAAGTAATATTTAGTTAGTTAAATTGTATTTACTGATGATGAATATTGGATATTAGTGTCACAATATAGTGGCATTTACAACAATTATTGTAGTAAAAAAATCTAATATTATTGCCATCTTATTAATTAGGGTTCTGTCATAAGGCTGATATTGGCAATAATCATAATTAATCTGTGAATTTTTTTTTCTGCACAAAATTGTGTAAAGAAAATCTGCGGATTTATGCAGAATGATTTTAAGAGTATAATAACTAAAAACTTAATAATTGAAATAAAAAAAAATAACAACATCTTTTTAACTTTTATTTTATGTTTACAATGAAAATTCAATCAGATCCACTTATTTGGTAAACAAAGCAAGTCATATAATATATCTACTAAAATACAGAAAATATTGTAAAAAAAGTCAAATTAACATTTTCATATTAGTTGATATTACTGAAATAAAAAAATGAATTAATATAAATATACACATATTTAGTAGTAAATTAATAGACTCAATGATGGGCTAAAAAATCTTAATTTTTATTACTTGAGTAATGTCGCATTTATACCACATTCATCTTTTTTGCAATGCTGCTGTTTTCTACACTCATTTTTTAAAGATGTTAAGATTTATGTAATTGAATATGTTATGTGCAATTATATAATAAAAAAAAAATGTCTTTATGCAACTATACAAATCATTCTGTATATTTTAATATATAAAAATTAATGGCACTCTTACAATAATATGAAACTATGTCAAGACTTTGTGTTTCAATGTGGCAATGCAAAACAGTTTTTTTTTTCTCCCCATCAACTAGGCATACAACAACAATGCAGCCCAAACAGGACATATCCACACCCTTCTTATATTTAAATATACACATATACATACACACATGTACACATTCAGATAACACATAAAAAATAAATAAAATAATAATTAATAAAAATAATAATAATAATAAATATGAAAATGTTAATAAATAAATAAATAAACCAATTTAAATATAAAAAATAGACAAGATAACAAAAATAATAATACAAAAACAATAATAAATAAAAAATAAATAAAAATACATGTTTACAAACACACAATTTACATAATATTCATATATGGTTCCCAAAGATAGTTAAAGTCCTTCTGCTTGCTTTTGATGATATAAGTTAGTCTCTCCAGTCCAATACAGTTCAAGATTTCTTTTTTCCACATTTCTATGGATGGAGCATCCATGTGTTTCCAGTATAATGCAATAGCCGTTCGAGCTTGAATAAAACCAAAATCCCAAATTTTTGTATTTCTGATTGTAAGCTCCATAGGATACAAACCAAGTATACATAGCTTGGCATTTCAAGGGATTTTAATATTAAACATGTCTGTCATACATTCAATTATCTCTTTCCAAAACCTTTGTATTTTAGGACATTGCCAGAGGCAGTGATATAGTGTACCTTTATTATCCAAACATTTAGAGCATTCATTAGCAGACATATGATGAAGTTTCACAGGGGTTATGTACATTCTCATTAACCATTTATATTGAAGTAGTTTAAACCTGGTATTTATTGTTTGTGTTTGAGCTTTTAAGCAAGCATAATTCCTGTCTGCCTCATCTATATCTTCTTGCATATCTGTTTTCCAGGCATTTCATTTATTCAATGTTGATTTTGTACTATGTGTGACCACAAAATTGTAATATATAGAAACATGACTTCTTGCTTCTAAATTTTGGAGTTATTTCCTCTAATTTTGATAGAGATGGTATACAACTAATCTGCTTTTTCTTTTAATGACATGTTACTCTTCAACTGAAGGTATTTAAAGAAATGTTTTTTAGGAACCATATATATTTTTTTACATAAAAGCTCAAAGGAAAGTAAAATCCCATCTTCATCAATGCAAAACAGTTAAATGTAATTTGTTTTATTCATACTTGACACCAGAGAGCACCATCTTAAAGATAATGCTGGATGGATATTCATAGAAACTATAAAACAATGTAGCATCATTTTGTTACTTAAGTAATATTTCGTAATTATTCTTTTTTACAATGCTGCATTTTTCTACACTTAAATGTTTTAAGATGTTAAAATTTTTGTATTTGAACAGCAATGCGATGTGCAATTCTGTAATTATAATTTCTATATGCAAGTATACAAATCCTTCTGTATATTTTAAAACTAGAACAACTTCAACATACAGCATACTGCACTTTTAATTTCATAGCTAATATCGAATGTAAACAGCATTATTCCTTCTTACAATTCTGCTGTTAATACACTCAAAAATGTGTATGGTTACATGTAAGATCTGTGTATTTGAGCAGCAATTTTATGTGCAATTTCTTATTAAATTCCTGTATGCAAATATGTTTTGAGTATATAAATCCTCCTGTATGTTTTAAAACCAGAAAAACGTCAAGCTATAGCAGAATTTGTATTCCTTAACCCTTGTGTGCTGTTTAAATTTACTGCCCTTGTTATGTTGGTGGCTGTTTTTGTCCCATTGACTTTCATTATAATGACTTTTTTTATTGCAAAGCCATGACAGCATGTTATCAAGTAATCTTGATTGTTGGTGGATTACCTTTTTGAGAAGAGGTAAAATGGGTAATTTTTCACTGTTGATCATCAGTTGGCAGCATTAACGCTTTAGACAGGCATGTGCGAAAAAGTTTTTGGTTTTTATATGGAGTATTATGAAGTAAAACAGCAGATTTTAGTGTGTGTGTGTGTGGGTGTGTGTGTGCATAAATAGACTTACTATGTTTACTATATTTTGAGAGCTGAGCTTCTTATTTTGATTTTCTCAGGCATTTCAAGATAAGTGTGCAAAGATCTCACATATTATTGTTGAATTTTTGACAGTTTTCAAAGCATTTTCCTAAAATATGTCAAAAAAAAGATTTGTCATCAAAAATCTTTCAATATGCTAAAAAAAGAGAACGCTGTGGTCAAATTAAGACTCAAAATCACTCTAGAGTAAATAAAAACATCCCCAACAGCACATAGGAGTTAAATAAGTGTCATTTTTTACCACATTCTTCCTTTTTGCAGTGCTGGTTTAAGAGATTTGTGTATTTGAACAGCAATTTTATTTGAACATTCAGTATTATGTGCATTTATTTATTCATTTTAGCCCTATACAGTATGTACAGTATATTTAAAGTGTGTGAATCCTTTATTTTAGAAGCACATACAACTGAAGATGTGTGTTGTTGTTGAGGGTTGGTTTTGCTCTTGTCCTTTTTCTCTAGTGTTGTCTTTCTCTCTGGGTGTCAGTTATCACCTGAGGTGTCTGTTTCTCTCTTTTAGGATCAGTGCTGCGTGACCATGACCGAGGGGAGACGCCGTCACTGTCGGAAGTGAAGCGCTTCCCTAGGAGTGTGGATTCAGAGAGCCTCGTTCCAGAGCTCTGGAGGGACCGAGCACCTCTTAGGAAGACCATATCCATCGATGACCGCCTTCTCCAGCAAACTCCCAGAGAACATCACAGACTCCTCAGCCGACTGGAGAGAGGGAAGAAGAAACTCAGGAACATAAACGTAAGTGTCATGTCACTGTCAGTTGGGGGTTATCTAACGAATGGGTTCAAAAGCTAGAAATGTGGCCTTCGTTGCGTCTTGTTTATGTTTATGATCTTGTGTTTAAAGTGACCGTTCACACAAAAATTACTAGTTTCTCACTATTAATTCATGCTCAAGGGATTCTAAACTGTAATGATTTCCTCACCATTTAGTCACACTCACACAGTTCTAAACTTTTATGAATATCCTTTTTATGTCAAGACTATTTACATCCATAGTAGTAACAAAAATAGTATGGAAATCAATGGCTGCAATATCACATTATTCTTCAGCATTTAGTATTTTCTTTTGCGTTCAACAGATAAAAGAAACTCTACAAATGGATAAAATAACAAATAACAAATGGATAATTTTTATCTTTGGGTGAACTGCACCTTTAAGGACTGGGTTATCAATTAAAATTTAATAGTGCACATCAATAATTCAACACAGTGCCTTTATGGAGCACTAAACTTGCAAATGTCATTTGTTTCATTCCTCCTTGACACCAGAGGGCGACATCTAGGACAAATGATTCATATATAATATAGACATTTTGACTGATGGAACATAAAATGAATCAACAAACAATTACAGTGTGTCGTTTATCTGTGTTCTTCAATCAGTCTCAGGTATTTATTTGTGTATGCAAATCAACATAGCATTTATCACTGTAAAGAGTACAGTGAAATAATAACATGTCTGCCTCATTTTGTGATTAGAAATCAGTTCACAGAGAAAGTACTTTGAAAGACTTCATTGATGTACTATATAACATTTCATTAATTAAAATTAGTGGTGTAAGAAATCACAAATCCCACGGTTCAGATCATATTATGCTTTTTTTTGGTCACGGATTGGACCATTTTTCGGATCAGCCAAAATAGGGGAGGAGACAAATCGTCACCTTGAAATTCTAAGGTTCTATCTGCGTTCTAAATGATTTTGAGATATTGAGCTTTAAAGGTTTTGCATTCCATAGCAAACAGTATGTGTGTAACATTTGTATTTAAATAAAAAGTCTTAAAATGTAAACAACTTATAAAAAAACATCCCATAATGTAATTAAGTTATTTAATTAGAATATGTCAATTTTGACAAAAATGTCAGATAGAACCTTATAGTTCTAAGGTGACGAAATGTAATTTGCTTTCCATTTATTACAAAAACAATATTGCAAGACACTTTTGGTTTAAACAAACAGAACTTGGAACCTGTAATTTAAATAAAAATAAAATGAAGAAATAATCAGTTGAATAAAAATGAATTGTAAAAGATTCAGTACTATGAAATATTCACAGTTACTACTACTGTTGCTGATTGCTAATTGTATAAATCTAACATAATAATTAGAACAACCCATATTTATTTTTGGTCTCATTTTCAATAAATGATTCAGTTATTCACTTATAACACTTAATTTTTCATTGCTAGATGGAAAATGGTTGACAAATTATACAGTGGCATATTTTTGATGGCTGTTTGTCATCACCTGTTGGTTAAATAATGTAATTGCTGCCTACAACTTTCATTTTTGAGCGTCAAGTTAAATGCATATGATGGGGATTTTAATCTTGCCATTAACATCAGTGGTTTTATCTAAGCTATAAACTGTTATCCCAGTACTTCTGTGTTATTTGACTGTTTGTAACTTTATAAAAAGACTAAAGACTTGATCTCTTTCTTGATTTTTGCATTTTTCAAACACAGATTTGAATGCAGCGATTCAGAGTTAATAAACATATGCAAATCACCATCATTTATAATTTGTTGCGTGGGTGTTGAGATCCCAATCTTTTAATGATTAATCAAGCAGCTTACACTAAATGCATAAATGCAGGCTAAACAAGTAGTGACAGAAAACACCTTTAATAACCTAAGAAACCCACCACATCCCGAATAACCTACCCCGACTTCTTCTGTCATCATTATATCTTACAGGAAAGCCTAAATACCTTCATACATGTGATTTGAATGACGCAAGAGGCGATCTCTTTGCGATTGTTACAAATCTACAACTAATCTACAAGTAAAAAAAAAAAAAGTATCAATCCGAGGGTCATGCGTGTTCCAAACCGTGGATTGTGATCCGTATGAATCACGAATCAAGCATGATCCATTTCACCCCTAGTAAAAATTTTGTTAATCTCATAAATTGTTATTCTTTTACACTGCGTTAGCATTTTAGCATCTATTAAGTGAAATAGTTTATTCTGAATGCGCTGATGTGATTCATTGGTCAAAAAAAGAGATTAAAAGTGAAAACAAAAAGTACAGATTAATTTCTTTAGATATTTTGTTAGTCATTATCTTGAATTCTGTTGGACTAATAAAAAAAAGAATAGAGCTGTACAAATTGAGGTCTGGCACGGAAATTTGTTCGAATGTATAAATGTTGCCTTCGTTGCTTGTTGAATGCAATTTCTGGTTTGTTTACTTGCACATATTCTTGTGTTTAATGACAGCTCTTAGAAAATCCACCTTTGTGGGCGGATATTGATGTAGCACATACTGCGTTTTGACAGTTTCACAGCTGCTGCACTATTGCCGTGAGGTAGACGTTCAGTTGTGTAACCGCTCAAAAAAAGAGGTAATGCTTGCCCAGAATTCATCCTGGAGTTTGATCGCGAACACTCATCTGTCATCCTACACCAGTGAGTCAGTGCTTTGAGGACACGCTGCCTTGTAACCCTACAACAGGGACTTTTGCAGAACATGAATTCGATCTGCATATATTTGTCTGGGTTAAGAAGCTACTTCTGTGTGGTGACATGAAAGCTCTTATAGATGTATATATGCTAAGAGAGGAGAGATAAAGAAGTGTTTGTTATGTATGCTTCAGTATGGCGGCCTCAAATGATCAGGACTATGTGCATTCCTGACTCACAGTAGATGGATTTATAGTGAGACTAGGGTTAGTATAGATAAGTAAATGTAAACTATGAGAATACTTTTTTGTTGCTTGAAATAAAATAAATGTTAGTTGAAAAGGAATATTTTATATAATTATTTGAATTATTTCTCATTTTGTGATTAGGTTAGTGACTATTTAAGATCAGTGGTTCTCAACCGCAAACCGGTACCGCTCTGTGGATCAATTGGTACTGGATCGTACAAGAAATCAATAATTATTTTCGTTTTATTATCTAAAAGAGTCAAAATTATATTTTATTTTTTACAAATTATCCTATTCTCTCAGTTACATCTCGGTCACTTGAGCAGCCAAATTTAACCCACAAGCAGCAAAATGAGTAAGAAACAGACAGCAGTTTTTTTGCCAAGAGCAAAAGGCCCAATGAAGGCCCCGTGAACTGCCAAGGCATGTATCTTCAACACATTTGTCAACAAATCATTGAATTCGAATCCACCATGTCTGTGCACGAAGTTCAACTGCAGGAGATCGCAAATGACGGCGGACTTAGGGGCCTTTCGCATATCGTGTCTTTTCTAGAGATTGTGCTAGCTCATTATTTCCATTGGAGGTGTGCGGCTTGTGCGTGCAAGCTGCATGACGCGCTCATGCCTGTCAGACGCACCCAGTTGAATGAATGCCATGAGCACACTGCAAGTCATGTGAGAAGAGAACTGACCAATCAGCTTTAGCTTGTATGGAATATACACATTTCAGTAGATTAATTATCTCGGGCAAACACAGAACACCCAAACACTGAAGTGCTGTGTGATATTCTCAATAAATAAAACTTGTATGAGAGTGACAGCAGTGCTTTGTCAGCTTGTCATCCTCTGGGAACCCCCTCCTCCCCCCCACCCCCACCAGGTCCATGGTAAAATTGTCAAGCGTTGACTGGTCCACGGTACTAAAAAGGTTGGGGACCACTGATTTAAAAAATTGAACAGCTAGATAAAGTTGACAGCTAGACTGTTCATTCAATACTGCAAATACTGAAATGTGTATGCACATATGGTACAGGATTAAGTAAAAGCTGCACTGTAAAAATATTAATCTGTTAAAAAAAACATATTTTGTGATTTACAAGTGTTTTCCATTTTTTTAACGGTGGTGAATTGCATTATGGGACCTCGATCTTGGCTCTGTCGACATTTGATGTTGAAAATTCAACTTTTATTGAAAGTTTGAAATAATATAATGTATAAGAAATAATATACAGACAATTAAGTCAGACAATTAAGTAAATTAACAGAAAATGTACTGGCAGTTTATTACTATTGCTACTAATTATTATTATAAGGTTTTTGTACCAAAATACAACACCAACCTAGACAACATATGACTTTAAACTATTAAAAATTTTAATAATGTTTTTTTTTCTTTTACTTTTCAAAGTTAAAAGTTGTTGGAAGAAAGATCAAGGTCCCATGATGCAATTCAAAAACATAAATAAAGTGGAAAAAAAGAATAACAAAATATAAAAAACTGGTAATTTAAAGATATTTTTTTACAGTGTGAGCTGATAATTTTGATGCAGTCTGGAGGAAGTATTGCATGTGTATAAACATGGATTCAAGTTTATGGTGATAATGATTAAGTGCATGGTTTATGACAGAATTGAAAAAAAAAACAATGATACAGTGTTTTTTCATGAAACAAAGCTACTTTTTGTTAAACTTATATTTCCATTTTCACTGTTAAATTTGCCATAGCTCAAGTTTAAATACTTCAGTCAGATGCTTTCAACTCATTGCAGAGAAATAAAGCTAATGTAACTTTTCAATAGCAAATCTGAAAATCTGTGTTTTGTCCAGCTGTGTCCATGCAAAAGATTCAGCCAATTACAATCATTTGTAACAATTATGAAAGTACATGACAAACCCTAAGACATATCACATTTTTTTCCCTATAGACAATTAATCATCAGTCATATTTCATAACTGTGACAGTTAAACAAGTATGTGGTGATGCTACTTTTAGTTAATTACTTAATGAAATTATCCAATTGTAGTTTAAGCAAATCATGCATTGTCCCAGAAAGAAGAAAAAAAAAGAAACAGGAATAATTAGAAATTTATGCCTCAGCTCACATTTTTGCAAAATGTAAAATCTGCTCCTGGTGTGTTTCATGACACGTTTCAGATAACAAATCCACTAGAGGGTGTTGTCTGCATATTTATAATTTTTTTATTTTATTTGAAATGCTTTATTATGGTTTCGGATACATGTCATGTCCATGAGTAGGTGGGGCTTGTCATACAGAACACCTAGCGAACAAATTCCTTCCCTAAACCCAACCAATAGTGTTTTGGAAAGTAAACGCAAGAGAAAAGTGCACCATGTCATTGTAGTTTTAGCTTGATTATACATTGCTCTCTTCTCTTTTGTGGAATGCTTCAAATCAAACCAGAGCACTCTGCAATACAGGTTACCGAGTAAACTGACCATGCCAGAAATGTTGTCCATATGGAGATGGATAGGTGATCAACTTATTTAATTATATTAATCACAGTCATAAACACTGTTAAGTTTTTTTGGAGCATTAATTTGGTGTTGTGCAAAGAACTGCATGAAAAGAACTATTAATTCATCAATAGTATCTCCCATTAAATATCATAAGTGGGAAAAGGAACAAAAGTTGTTGCCTTCATACTGCCCTGTTTTGTTAATTTTACCTAAAAACTACAGTCAAATGTGTGTTTAAGTACATTTTTGCAGTTTCACAAAAATGTAGGATGAAGCACATATTTCCAATGCCTGTGAAAAGCCTGTGTTGCAAAAAAATAGATGCTGTTAAAATTAATAATAATATTGCAAGATATGAGATCCTATTGCAAACCAGCAGTGTTAAATATCACTATGGTGTGTGGAAATGTTGTGAACGCATCAAAGCAGATGGCATGAGTAGATGCGAGCTCATAATGTGAAAATAATGTCATGTTGTCAAGCCAGAGAACCACAGGAATCTGTCATTAGGGACCAGTGAAGGAACTCGATATGGTTCAATTGAACACATGACACACACACACACACACACACACACACGCACACACACACACACACACACACACACACACACACACACACACACACTGCACGCATCAGTTCAGGTTTCATTCTGCTACAGTCACCATCGTTCCCATAGCAATGAATGTATGTATGAATGAATGAATGAAGTTGGATCCTTTGTGTTTTTCAAAGTCAGATTATGTAACATTGTGAATGTCTAATAAGATGCAATTGTGTTGACACCCTGGTAGCTTTGAGAATCTACCATGCACAGATTTTCACCACTTGTTTGTGTGTTTGTGCAGACATCCAGTAATTGGTCTGTTCTTCAAAAGAAAATTGATTGTGATTATTTTCTGGTGTGGTTAGTTTGGCTCGTATCTCTCCCTTAACGAGTTCATTTTAGATCTCGGGAGATGTCATTAAACAACTGCTGGCAAAATAATGTAGGCCTACCACTGATATCATCTGTGCACTTCAGTTATTTAATTTGTTTCATGATTATTGTTTTTTTTTTAGCATTTGGCTTATACTGTATATTTGAACATGGTAATCCCAAAGGTTAAAATTTTGACAGAGCACATATTAAAAATGTCAAATGTTCAGAGAATGGTTTAATTATAATAATAAGTCCTTACATTTATATAGCTCTTTACACATTGGGGGGAATCTCCTCATCCACCACCAGTGTGATGTGACGGCAGCCATATTGTGCCAGACCGCACACCACACACCAGCTGATTGGTGGAAAGGAGACAGAGTGATGAAGCCAATTATGATATGGGGATGGTTAGCGAATGGTCATGATAAACAGAAGTCATGGGGATGGTCATGATAAACAGAAGTCAGTGGGCAAATTTTTAATGACCTTGGTTTAACGTCTCATCCGAAACACTGAGCAGTATAGAGTCCCTGTCACTATACTGGGGCATTAGGACCCACGTTGACCACAGCTTGGGTGCCACCTGCTGGTCTCACTAACACCCATTCTGGCAGCAAGCTTTCCCATGTGGTCTCCCATCCAGGTAATGACCAGGCGCAACCATGTGAGCGTTGCAGGGAGCTAGCTGCCGGCAAAGTAGAGTAACCATGTTTTTATTTTATTTGTGGTAATCAATGGTCTCATTTTGTAATGGATGACAAAAGTGCAACTATTAGTATTAGTAGATATCATTCTTAATAACTGGCTCTGGGTATTGGCTAAAATGGAGAATATTGATTGGTTATTGACTTACAGTATGTGATGTATTGCTTGGATATTCAGGCTTGTAGTGAAAGACTAATATATCCTGCATATAATTACTATAAGAAACCATTTCAAATATAATATAACAGATATAATCAGTTTCTCTGGATTTTGAAATGTTTGAGTGAAATGTTTTATTCTGTAAACTACTGATGGCTTTTACTCAATCCAAAATAAAAATGTTGTCATTCAGAGTTTTTTTTGTATTAAGTTACAAAAAGCTGTCACATCAGACATGTTTATATCAAATTGTGCAATACCAGTTTGGATTTTGGACTTAAAAAGTGAATTAATTGTGGAATAACCCTGATTTTTATCAGTCACAATGAATAAAAACATTTGTTGTACTGACCAATTTTATTTTAATGTAAAAAAAATACAAAATTTGAAATTAGAAATGCTTTGGAGACCTTTATAGGACAAAACAAATGTTAATGTTAATATAATTCCACTAAATGTAGAGAAACTATGAGCTTGCAAGTAGTTCCTTCATTTTGCAAGGTTTATATTGATAATATGAATGGAAATAATTAAAAGAAAACTAGAAATAGTTTGAGGTTGTAATCTGGCCTAGTTGTTGAATAAAGCAAAAGTATAGTGTGTGTTATTAGAGAAGTATAGTGTGTGTCTTGAGAGCTGTGCGCAATAGGAAACATTACCTCTATTGCTTTTTGTTGCTGATAAGATCTGTAGCAAACTGTCAGGAAAACTTTCAAAATGTCATATTTCAACACCAGATCTTTTTTGCATATTAATCAAGGAAAATCAGTGTTGTTCGTCATTAATGCAGTAAAAAGAGTCCCCATGTGAGCTCATCAGGTAGTACAGTAAATGTCACATAGATGCCTGGATTTACAAACAAGCTTTTGACAATCCCAGGATTAGGCCGTGTTTCAATTAGGACATTGAAGGCATCTTTATAAATGTGCCTTACTGGTATCCATCTTAATATAAGACAAATGAACTGACACGTTTTTTTAGCAAGCAAGCAAGCAAGCATTTATTTATATAGCACCTTTCACAGACATTAAGTCACAATGTGCTTTACAATAAAATAAAACAGGTAAAATAAAGCATATTAAAACAAGTTAAAAAATCCAAGAACAGAAGGTGTGTAACAGTACTTGTATTTGTACTGAAATTTCTAGTTCAGTAATTAAATACCACCACTTGAGGAATCTATTTTAAATAACTTTCTAGTTTTTTTTATTTTATTTGAACAGATCAATAAAATGTCTTAAATTCTAAGATTTATCTTTTTAGTCTGTGCTGTTACAACTGATGAGTGAAATGAACTTCCTCCTGTCCAATAATCACAGAAATCTTTGTGTTTTGTTGAAAGATGACACTTTGTAGGAAACCAAGTGTCCTGTTTCAAGCTCTTTCCAATCCCCTCCAATAACTAAGTGTTATCTTAGTTGTTTATGTTTTTGTAATACAAGTAGAGAATAAATATAAACATTTACTTTATCTTGTATTCAGGTTTATTTTTAGTTGTCATCTGATTGAGTTTTGCTTATATTTTTTTGGTCACACTTTACAATAGGGTTCATTAGTTAATGTTAGTTAATGCATTTACTAACATAAACAAACAATGAACAATACATTTACTACAGCATTTGTTCATGTTAGTTAACGTTAGTTAATGAAAATACAGTTGTTCATTGTTAGTTCATGTTAATTCACGGTGCATTAACTAATGTTAACAAGCATGGACTTGGATGTTAATAATGCAATAGGGAGTGTTGAATTATGACTAACAAATGCTGTACAATTGTTGTTCATTATTAGTTAATGTTAGAAAATGCATTAATGCATTAACTAATAAACCATATTGTAAAGTCTTATCATTTTTTTTATTATATTTTATCCTCAAAAAATTTAACTATATATATATATATATATATATATATATATATATATATATATATAT
>CAIGQZ010001474.1:1183297-1193410 GCA_903798205.1 Danio tinwini | reverse complement strand
TTTTTTTTCTTCACCCAATTATTAGGAATTATTACCACCTTTTTAAAATTAAAACTGCTTTTGACATTATACATATTTATATATTATACGTAAAACAGTCAAATAAACTGTTATATAAAGGTCCAGTGATAGGTCCAGATTTAAACAAAAAAAAAAAACTGACATACACTACCTGACAAAAGTCTTGTCTTCGATTCCAGTTGTAAGAGCAACAAATAATAACTTGACTTCTAGTTGAACATTTGGAAAAGTGGCAGAAGGTAGATTTTTCTGATGAATCATCTGTTGAACTGCATCCCAATCATCATAAATACTGCAGAAGACCTATTGCAACCCGCATGGACCCAAGATTCTCACAGAAATCAGTCAAGTTTGGCGTAGGAAAAAAATCATAGTTTGGAGTTGCATTCAGTATGGGGGCGTATGAGAAATCTGCAGAGTAAATGGCAACATCAACAGCCTGAGTTAACAAGACATTTGTGCCGCCCATTATACTGTATTACAAACCACAGGAGAGGGCAAAATTTTCATCAGGATAGCACTCCTCATACTTTAGCCTTCACATCAAAATTCCTAAAAGCAAAGAAAGTCAAGGTGCTCAAGGATTGGCCAGCCCAGTCACCACACATGAACATTATTGAGCATGTCTTTGGTAAGATGGAGGAGGCATTGATGATTAATCTAAAGAATCTTGATGAACTCTGGGAGTCCTGCAAGAATGCTTTCTTTGCCATTCCAGATGACTTCATTAATAAGTTATTTGAGTGATTGCAGAGATGTATAGATGCAGTCCTCCAAGCTCATGGGAGTCATACACAATATTAATTCTTTTTCCACTGCATAATAATGTACAATATTTCTGTGGCAAGACTTTTATCTAATCAAAATGAGATCTTACTGTCCTAATTAAATAATCATAATTGATCTTTTATTTTGGTAAAATAAGTGTAATCTAGAGGCCTTTGCCTTTTTATAAGCCACTTCTGATACCAACTGATCAACTAAAAGTCAAGTTATTATTTGTTGTTCCTAAAACTTAGGCGACAAGACATTTGTCAGGTAGTGTACTGTGTAATGACCAGAATCCTAAAAAATGCTGTCCAGAATTAAGATTACAACTGAAAATTATTATTATGTTTTAGTTTTGTCACTGTAATATTACCTACATAAATTAATCAAAAGTGTTAGCTACAAAACTTAAAGATACTCCAAATGGATTGATGTGCACTTCACTTGTTCATTTAATTAATTAATTTATTTATTTATTTATTTTTTGCTATTCATTTATTTATAAAGCACTTCAAGCGCTTCGTGTCAGAAATTGATTTGCTTGCTTGATTACTGGCCTTGTAATGCTACTACATGAAGCTAAGTATTTCTCTTCCTCAATATTTCTTTTAAAATCTTTGAAAAAATCTGGTTTTGGGTTTGAATTGAAGATTTCAAGTGTATTCTCAGACACTTTAACTCTACTGCATACTGCAGAGAATATCTGACAAACGGATGCTGGATGCAAAAGACTAACGCAGACATTTATTGCTGTTGGTTAAACATGTAACCATGGTGCTTGGTTAATGCAGGTCTGAGGGTCAAGTCTTTTGCTCAAGGTGCTGAAAGTGTATAGTGTGATGTGATATAAGCAAGAGACTTGGAAACCAATATATCCAACAACTAGCTACCAAAAAGTTTCCTCGGATTCATCTTGTTCTTTGCCGCTTTGGGGATTACTGCATGGGTAATTTACTCCAAAACATTAGACAAAAGAATGTATTTCATAAATGGCCTGTTGTAATTGTTATATAACAATCACTTAAACCTTCATTCATGCTGAAATAGGGAAGCATCTACAGTATGCGTGACTGTGTAATGGATTTCAGTGCTGATTCATAGCGTAGATTTACAAACAGCTTTAACCTGTGCAAACCCTCTTTTGGCACTAAAAAAGATTTACTAAAGACAAGCGGTAAAAAAAATTGCCATGAAAAGACATATGTCTTTTTTGCGACTGGACTCAATGCATATACGCATTTGGATTGCATATGAGATCTTTCTATGTTCCATCATCAGCTATAGGCTTGAATTAATATAGTAAAATCAGTGGAATCCTTACTGTCTACAGCAGTGGTTCTCAAACGTTTTTCACTAAGTACCAGCTCAGAAAGAAATTGTCTCTCCAAGTACCACCATAATGACCGGTATTGAAAAATACTGTAGCGTAGTAGGACTAATTAAGCAACTACAGCTCTGCACAGTTCTTATTATTATGAATATTTATTATTGTCAGCCATTTTAAACATTATAAATTGTTTGAACATTAATACTGCACTGTGCTTACAGACAAAATAATAAATGAAACATGCTTTTAAAAGTTAACTAAAAATGTTGTTCTTAAAAATTAAACAGAAACCTGCTGTACCTAAATGTAAAGCATTAACATATAGTAGCCTATTCATCAAAACCTGAAAATGTTGCTTGCACCTCATAAATAAAGGCTATGTCATTATATTCATATGTAAACTCTTTTTGATACATTTTGAAATATATGTTGCATGTATATATGACTTATTTGTATATCTTTGAAATCTAAACATTAACTTGTATTTTAAATGTATGATTTGAATTTACCTATTTCAATTAGAAATGTGATCTGCTTACTGCGGGTTAGAGTATAGGCTTTTGTGTGTCAGAAAAGCAAGTGATTAAACCATACCTGTCAACATTGGGAGAATTAAAATACGGGATACGCCCTCAACAACCGTTACAAATATGGCAGGAAATCAGCTTCGAATGATAAAATACATAACAAAAATTAGAAAATTGAAAATGAAATAAAATGTTTAGCCTATTAAAATCAATTTACTGATCACATCGGTGTTATACGACAAGTCAAAGGGTTAAAATTGTACATTTTTTACTTTAATTATTCAGCGATTCCTCCGCATACCACTAGAAGGAAGCCTGTGTACCACTAGTGGTACACGTACCACAGTTTGAGAACCACTGGTCTACAGTGTTTATGATCACAGAGAAAAGGAAGCATGCTGTCAGATACGATAATAAGAGTTTTGCTGTAGTACACATTAACAGATTTGGCTAATTCAGAGTCCAGTATCATGCAATCTTTGTATTTAGTTATTTCAAAAATAGGATTTTCGTTTAAGTGCTAAAAGTAAAAAGTATTTTTACATTTTACAAATATTTAAGCATTTCTTTGTCAAAAATCACACTTCTGAGTTGGTATTAGTTTCAGAAAGTTTTTTTCAAACATGGCTTTACTTTATGCCATTAAGGATGGCCATTTTTCATGGTATAATGCTCACACACACAACTACAGTGAGAGCAAGTTCTGATACACTGTAAAAAGTTGAGTTAACTTAAAAATTTAAAGCAACTAGCCGCAAAGAAATTTTGAGTTTATTAAACTTCAGTGGTTGAAGTTGTGCCAAATTATTTTTTTTAAGTTGACCGAAAAGGCTGGTTTAAGTCAAGTATACTTTGTGCAAAAATTTGGCACAACTTCAACCACTGAAGTTTAATAAACTCAACATTTCTTTGCAGCCAGTTGCTTAAAAATGTTAATTTAGTTCAACTTTTTATTTTTTGAAGATATGGAGAAATAAAAATTTAAAGTCTCCTTAACTGAATATTTTACTTTCATTGAATAAACAGTTCCAAACATGCAGCTGAATCATTTTTATGAGTAAATTCAACTCTAAACTCAAAAATATGTCCACCTAACTTATAATTTTAAACTGAGTTAACTATTTGTAAGTTGGATTTTTTTACAGTGTATTAACATATCAATATATTCTGATATTCTGGCATATGTTTTACACATCCATGTCAAGTACTTCATCATAATAGTGTCTTATTCATTCATTCATTCATTCGTTCATTTTATTAAATTTCCTTTGGCTTAGTCTCTATTTCAAAGGTTGCCACAGCAGAATAAGCCGCCAACTATTCCGGCATATGTTTTACACAGTGTATGCCTTGCCTTTATTCAGAATAACGTAAATAATAAAATTACTGATGTCCATATGAATGAACCATTTGTGAAATGAGCTGATTTATTGAACACGTCACCATTTTTTTCAGAAAACATATTTTTAAAGATTACTTGGAATTTTCACCAGATGTTGGTGACAACCAAAGAAATCCATATATGCAAAAAAAAACTAAACTAATTATTTTACAAATTAAGATATGTGTAATAAAGAGAAATGACACAGGGAAAAAGTATTGAGTACATGAAGAAAGGGAGGTGTAGAAAGGCAGTGAAAGCCCAGACAGCAGCTGAAATCTGTCAGTAGTTATTCAGCAACGCCCTGTCCTTCCTCATTGTAAATTAATATTAGCTGCTTCAGTCCAACATCGACTTTATCAGGATGATGAAAATGAAACCATGGTGGACATTTCAGCAAGACAATGATCCAAAACACAGCCAAGGAAACTCTCAAGTGGTTTCAGAGAAAGAAAATCAAGCTGTAGAATGGCCCAGCCAATCACCTGATTTAAATCCAATATAAATTACAAATTAAAGTTCAGATTTGATAGATGAGACCAACAGAACCATCAAGATTTTTACACTCTGTTTAAGTCTGCAAACAAATCACACCAGAGCAAATCATTTGACTTCATTCTCAATATAAGATGCGTCTTTATGCTACCATCACCAATAAAGTATTACATACGTTTCAGTAGTTCAGTACTTTCTCCTTGTCTTATTCCGTTGTTATTACACATAACACATTTTTCAGATTTGTTTTGTTTTGTTTTTATGTTTGTATTGAGTTTTACCAAAATTTATTCCATGTGTAAATGGAATTCAACAGCTCCTTTAGAAATATTATTCCCAGGAAAAAAACATGGTGTGCTCAATACTTATTTCCCCCACTGTATTATAAGAAAATGAATGATCGTAGATGCATGTAAACCTATTGTAGCAGACCTCAGCGCTCTTTAAAACCGCGTAATATGAGGCACTTTAATTCACCATCTTCCAACCCCTCCTTCTGGAGCCAATGCTATAGTTCCTGCGCTCCAATCCAGCATAAGTTCTACATTCCTGCTAGGACTTTTCTGGGATGTTTACCTCCAGACTTCTCTCAGACGTTCTATCCTCTCTCCTCCTCCTTGGTTTCTGGCAGCGCCTGCCAGATTCCTGCGTGTCTATCACTCTAATCAGGCGGCCAGACTCATTACAGAGTCCACTTAGTCAAGCGCCGGTAAAAAAAAAGAAAAAAAAAGAGAGAGAATTTGCCTGCTGTTTAACAGGGGAGGGCTATTTTCTTTTCATTTGGACGGGGTGCAGCGGTCTAGTTTGTCTAGTTTGACAGACTTGCTTTCTACAGGTTTCAGTGTGCCCTGTATGAAAGTTGACTTCATTTCGAGACCATAAGGGGGCAAGCTTGTCCTCTCTCTGGTGCTCCGCTGTCTAGCCTAAGGTGATGAGCGTGGGTAGAATGACGTTACAAAACAATTCAAAGTCGTGTTGCACCCAGACGACTTAATAGTTTGGATAACAATGTACAGAAGCCTAGTTAGAATCTCTGATTTCAGATGTTTATGAATGTCTTGTTTGTGTGGGTGGAATCAATTTAGCAGCACATTAAGAGCGAGAAGAAAATGGCAGGGCTTCTTAGGAAGTTATGAAAAAGGATAATTTGGAGCTGTGCAGTTTATGTTCAATATTTCGGTGTTTTTCATGCATTGTAAATCCTTGTATACTGTATACCTGTACGTATAGAGCTGAAGGTAAAAAGGGCAGCATTTCCATTGACACTTACTGTACTGTATTCAATAATTATTTCATTTCAACTTACTGTACATATTAGCCTAACAATGTTTTGCATTCAAAACTGCACTCAAGCTGCATAAAACCTGCTAACCTGAGTGTTTTGTGCACATCTGGTATCGTGATTAGTGGTCGAAAATTCGATTTTTTTGTCACTTTTAATATTAAAATATGAAATCACAGATGAATAATAAAATACATTAATTACACAATGTGATATGTAATACAATACAATATTCTGGACTTATTTTTTCATGTGCTTTGGTACATTAAGTGTAACAGACAGTAGTTTATATACCAGAACATCTTGTGCAGTGTTACCAGATTGGGGGGTTTTGAATTTGATTGTGCAGGTAAAAAATGGTTTTGAAACATACATTTTTTCATCCAATTTTTTAAACAAAATGTATATTGTATATGTGCTCTTACATTCGGTTAGTAGTGACCAATGCTGGTGAAGGAAAGTTAACTCCTCTGACAAATCTAATTCCCATTCACGTGCACGCATTTCACGCAGAGCCTGCAGTTAAACTCATATCGTTTTATCATAAAACTTTTATCATTCATTTTTCTCGCAATTGACAGCAAAAACGCACATAGAAGCCTTGCTTGATAGACAAGCAGCACCTCAATGTGTTCAAAAGAATTTAAAACGCCAAATGGGCCGAATTTATGCATTTACGCCATTATGCATCTACCTGAAACCATACTAGGAATGCATGGAGCTGCTGTAGAAGCTGGAACTCCTGTGTCCTGCTTCTGTTGTGTCAAACAAGTCATTGTCTCATGACTTGCTAAATGAATTATTTTTAGGCTCACCAGATTTACTGGAGACACATTGGATCACACTAGCTAATTGATATCCTTAAAATACTTTATTTTTATTTCACAGGATATTTAATGCAAAGAATTTATAAACTATTTAAATATCATGTTTAAACAAATAAATAGGTAGTGTAATCTACAGAACAATCCGTGCAGTGTTGTGATGTGATATAGTTATGGTTAAATTATGACAATTAAAGTAACTAGGCTAATTTCTGATTTAAGTAAATTAGAATTAAATGAAATATTAATCTAATGTTTTGGGTGTTGTTTGTACGTTTGGGCAGGTTTTAGACAGCTTTTGGACTGGAAAAAGTCAGCTTTATCTGGCAACACTGATCTTGTGAGGCATATTTAGAACAAGAATCAGTTGATTATATTAACACATGCATTCCCCAAATACAAATGAATGGTCACTTTAAATCTCCATACCTTAACACTATTCTTTAGCAAGATTTTACTCGTTTAAATATGCGTAAAATTGTATGATTCCTCTTCTATTTTAATAAGCCATGGTCAAAATAAGTATGTTTAATTTTTTATTTTATTTTTATAAATGTATCTGCTAAACTGAGTTATAATGGAAGAACATTTAGCTGTATTTTGACATTTTATTAGCAACTAGAATCACTTTGACTTGCATTTAATTTGTTGTTTACAAAGATTTCCTTTTTGTCATAAAGGAATGTGGTGCAAAATAGCTGCCATACATAAATGACATTTAAGTTAAGCAATTCATATATTAACATTTATAGATTTTCCTATAATATATCATTGCTTTGAAAGCTACAGTATTTCACACTTGCATAACAGCTTGTCGCCAAATACTCTTCAATTATCGAAGCTCCAACATGACAGCACACAAACTCCCAGTAATGATCATAAAGGGAACTGGCGTGTTTTTCACAGCAGGCCGGTGCGTTCCTGCACGACAGCACCCTAATGAATAATGAAACTGCACAATTTGCTAATGTGTCACCGAACGCCTGCACCATATGAAAGCCGGTTGTCACCTAGACATATAAAATGCTCGCGCAGGCCATGAATTTTAGCAGTCACTTAATATTGCTGCCACAAGGGCCGTGAGCTGCCAGGAACCAGGCTGCCAGGGGCATCACCGCAGCCCCCTTTTCCTCCCAGACCAGAAAGCGAGATCTGGGCTATGAATGCTAGCATTGCTCCCCTAATTGGGCCTGGGAGAGGTTTAACAACCATGCTACAGTTTACTCAACTGACAAATAGAAAAATAAAGGCCTTGTTCAAATTAGCACAGTGAAGTGAGAAGTTCTAGAAGCCCTTGACTGTCTTGGCTGTCAGCTTAGCCTAATCTACAGAAAAAGGGTTATTTGAGTTCAGTTCGAGCTGCTCGCTTCATTCATTACGTCCAGGGCTGAAAACAGACTTCGGTTTCAGTCGAGTTTGTGCAGGGGTCAAGAAGCAGAAGATGCGGAGGGGCAGATTAGATAAAGCAAGCATTCTTAATGATCCTCGGGCCAATAAGCAATTAGCATTTGAAAACCCTCCCGTTCCCATATGAGAGTAAAGTATTGATTACAATAATTTGAGGTCATTCCTCCAGCTTCCTCGTGGGTTGCAATTACAGCTAACTAATTTGTCCAATTAGTTTGCTGCAAAACGCTGTGCAGGTTCCTTCATCTATGTACCCTATCTGCCCAAAGTGTGCCAAGAAAGAATCCCCTACACCAGGAGTCATCAATCTCGGTCCTGGAGGGCCTGTGTCCCTACAGGATTTAGCTCCAACTTGCCTCAACACACTGCCTGGAGGTTTTAAATATACCTAGTAAGACCTTGATTAGCTTGTTCAGGTGTGTTTGATTAGGGGTTGGAGCTAAAATCTGCAGGACACCGGCCCTCCTGGAACAAGTTTGGTGACCCCTGCCCTACACCATTACACCACCATCACCAGCCTGAACCGATGCTATGGATGTATTGGTGATCAATTTCCAACAATTTCTAAATATATTTTTTTAACAATATAAAAAAGGTTTGGAACCACTTGAGGTTGAGTAAAGGATCAATAAAATTTGTCCCTTTGAAAATCCAACAGCATTTCATTTTCTGTTAACTGGTTTGCGGAGGGGCGGCACGGTGATTAGCACTGTCGCCTCACAGCAAACAGGTTGCTGGTTCGAGTCCCGGCTGGGCCAGTTGGCATTACTGTGTGGAGTTTGCATGTTCTCCCAGTGTTCGCGTGGGTTTTCTCTGAGTGCTCTGGTTTCCCCCCACAGTCCAAAGACATGCGCTATAGGTGAATTGGATTAACTAAACTGCCCGTAGTGTATGAGTGTGTGTGTGTGAATGAGAGTCTTTCCTAGTACAGCGTTGTGGCTGGAAGAGTATTTGCTGCTTAAAACATATGCAGGAATAGTTGGCGGTTCATTCTGCTGTGGCAGCCCCTGATAAATAAGGAACTAAGCTGAAAGAAAATGAATGAATGGTTTGTGGAGAAATCACTTTGATTGGCTGAGTAACAGTGCCATCATTAATTGTTTGTTAAGACCAGGTGAGGGTCTTAGGATTTTTACTTGCATAGAAAACTGCAGTGATGATGCTTTTAGGACTGATTAAATGCTCAATACTCAAATGTACATAGCAATTCAGATGTATTGGCTATTATGTTAAATTCAGAGCTGTTTATGTAATTGTGCTGATAACTGTTGTGTTGTGTTAATTATTTAGTAGCATTTTTATGCACAGTAGTTCTTTTCAAACATGTGGAAGAGAACAGCATATTTTTACACTTATGTTTTTGAAAAAGTCTCTTATGATTACCTTTAAATATTATTATATTAAATGGCATTATACTATTTTTCAATGTAATTCATTTTTGCAATGGCAAAGCATTTCTTCGGTGTAACAGGTGATCCAAATATCTTTAAAATACTGTATGTCGATTTGGTGAACAAGAAACATTTATATCCTTTGTATAATTTGCACTTCTTGTGTATATTGCCTCTTTTTATTGAATCACTGAATGACTCATCAATTGTAAGTTGCTTTGAACAAAAGTGTCTGCTAAATGACTAAATGTAAATGCATTATTATTATTATCAGTGTTGAAAAGGTTAGGTTTTTTGTAGACACCATTTGACTAATAAAATGCCAAGAGAGGGAAATTGATTTTGTAACATTATAAATGTTGTCAGAGTCGCTATGGATTAATTAAATGTTTTCCGGCTGAGTAAAAGCAAACAAATTAGGGCTGTCAGCTCAGTAGATAGTATTTGTACGATTAATTACACACTCATGCAATTAAGCATAAAACGCCATTTGTCTTATTTAACACTTTTTTTGTCAACATTTGTTGTATCCAGCAGAGTAAACAGAATCAATCACATTTATGGATGATGCTACTGTAATTTTTTAAGTTAGAAATAAAGGTCTCAGTAAAGGAATGAATAAGTAAATACATAAATAAATAAATAAATAAATAAATAAATAAATAAATAAATAAATAAATAAATAAATAA
>CAIGQZ010001474.1:1168413-1183287 GCA_903798205.1 Danio tinwini | reverse complement strand
TAAATAAATAAATAAATAAATAAATAAATAAATAAATAAATAAATAAGGAGGTTTTAAAAGCATCTGGCAACCATATGGTTTAGGGAATGTATGGTTTATAAATTTATGAACACCAAAGCACAAATAATAGCACAATAAATCTTCAGCATTCAGTGTAGATGATGATGCATGTGTACAGAGCAACAGCAAATAATTTGTGTTTACCTTTTTAGGAATTTTTTTCATTTAAGTCAAAACAAGATACCAAACAATACCACATGGCCTTACAGAAAATAAAGAAAACAAAAAAAAAATGGATCATTAGGCTGATGTGAGTGTAGTGGCTTAAAATGATCTTATCACAAAACAGAGGAGCGAAATCAGGTTAAGCAACGCTATATACTGCAATTCCTAACTTTTTTAATTTAGCGGCTAATTCATTTGAATTCATACTATCTCACTCATACAATTTTGTTTGATTTGCTCATCCTTTAATGATGGTTGGATTTAGGGGTGGAGTTTGGTGCCACATCTACTTTTAAAAAATCGTACGTCTGAAAATACGTACAATGGACTATATGCACAGTTAGTGTTTTTCAACCAATGATGAACTTCCGGTAAAAGCTTTATTTGACTATTTTCTGTTTCATAAGGTTCCTTTTACAGCATCGATGTTGTAATGTAATTCATATATAAGCAGTTAGACTTAAGCATCCATTTAGTTGTTAAAGCATAAAAAGAGACGAAAGACATTATTGCTATTAAAATTTTATTGAAAATACTGGGGTAAAAATTATCTCCATATTTTAAAGACATGGCGGGGAAAAATATAATTTAAGGCAGTGCTTCTTGTTTGGTCTGGAAATCAGATCTGAAACACAGTGATTTTGTATGGGATAGCAATTAACCAGAAGCCCTAGGGCTGGCTTACTGAAATTAAAAGTCCCTGTGCATATACCCCATTTGTACAAATTAGCCACTAAATTGACAAAACATAAAATAGTTACATTTCCTCATGATAACAGGCTGTGTTTAGGAAAATATAATTTATTCTGCCTAGGTTTACTTGAAATATGTGCCACACCTTACATTTTTATGAAACAAAATATGTTGCTTCGGGTTTGTTTTGTTGCACGTTTCAGATGACAAATCCACTAGAGGGCGCTGTCTACATTTTTACAACATGTTACTTAGGTTGTACTTTTCAGATATGCTTGTAATCCTGTGATGAATTTATTTATTTATTTGTGCTTATTTTATATTTCGAACATTCAGTTTAAGCTTGCAGAGTAGTAAACCATTTCAAAATGAGTAGCTTCACTGCAGTCTTGGAAGCTACATTTTCAGATGAACACTTTCACAGCGCTCATGTCAAAATGAAGTGTGATGCACCAATGGACAGAGAATTGGCGACAAGTGTGATTGTTCAGTATTATTAAAAAAAAGCAGAATTGCTGAGCTTTTTATTTGACGTGTTTATGAAGGGAAATGGTAAAAGCCTTCTATCTGTTGAATCTTCACTCGTAAGCTCACAAGAGCAGATGTCTGTCCATCCGAGCATATATTTCTGGACAGTGAATTCTGCCTCTGAGTTTGTGTGTGTGTGTGTGTGTGTGTGTGTGTGTGTGTGTGTGTTTATCTGTCGTAGCGTATGCACAGCTGCACTTTGGGTTTCTGCTTTGTGTCGGGATGGTGAAGGTGTCAGTTTGAGTGCGAGCTTTCAGACACCTGCTTTATAGGCGATGCTTCATGGATAAATGTGTGGAGGTGTCATTTTGGACTTTCACACATTACACGAATGAATGAATCAAGTCTGCTTGTGCTGTTTTTTTTATGTTGTTGCTGCTATAAGGTTGGGCCGCAGTATGTATTGAAATAAAGTCAATATTGTGAAATGGCTAAGTGCAAGTGTTAAATCACACAAGATGCAATTCAATATATACAGTATTTGCTCATTTTCTGTGAATTGATCTGTTCTGAGACACTGATAAGGGTTTCATTTGTAACCGCCAGTGCATATTTTATTTATCCAGCAGCTTGTTAGAATAAAAGCTCAATTAGTAACCTTTTGCAAAAAAATAAATGATGTATGAGCGATTCTAGATTCTATCCATTAGGTATGTTTTGTGTCTGTAATAACTTTAAAGAAACAGTTCTGTATAGGAACACTAATTATATCAGGTTATCTACATATTAACTTAACACTGGAACTGGAAAATGAATGAATGTATATTACTCTGTTATTGAGAGATTAAAGTGAATTTCTCATTCACTTCTGAAAAAAACAATAATATGATGAAAATTAATCAAATTCTGTTTTAGACATGCAATGCTGTCTGGTTTAATGTAAGCATCGTCAGCTAAAGCGCAAAATGGTGGAAAATGCAACTCTGTTACTGTCAACTCTGTTTGGGGTTTAAAAAGTTTAAGACCTATTAGTAACAGAGCCAGATATTTGCTATTATAAACCAGATTATACATATATTTTTTTAAATGCTTAAACATGTTTATTCAGCCCTAAAAGAGATTTCACCACTATAAAAGCTTTTACAAGGCATATATAAACATACATTTATATATATATATATATATATATATTTCAGCTTTTTTTTTAGCATGTTATCAATCTAAATATCACTCAGTTCCTTCCATATATTCAATGATGGTGAAAAATGTCTGTTTTATTTAGCAAAAACAACAACAAAAAAGTATCATTTATTTGTAAATGTAATTTATTTCCAATATCACAAGGCAATGTCCAATGTCCTCAAACCTGTCAGAGTAATAGTACAGAGATTAGCAAACTTTTTAGAAGAGTAGTGCTCAATTTCAGTCCATGCAAAAAGAGTGTATCAGTGCATTTGTCTTGGTTTCTGTTTCTGTTTTAAAGCAATCCCAGGTCTTTCAGGTTCTTTTTACTCACACAGATTGACAGCTGTCGCCGCTGAATGGTTGTGTTCACCCAAAAGGTCCAGTGACATTAAAAGGCAGGCGAAGGCAAGAGTAGCCCCTGTGTCGTGTTCACGATTGAGCTTCCTGAGAGTGACATTTCGCCAGAATCAACAAGCTGTCGATAGCAATTCACTCCATTAGAAATCTCAAAGCTGCTAAGCTCAAAGTGCCGCTCAGCTGGCATTTACTGCTCTCAGACATTTTGCCGTGTTCGCTTTTTTTCAGATTGTTCTGTCATTTTTTTTGTTGACGCTTGTTTGATCTGGCAGTTCAAGTTAAGAAATAAGGCTCTAGTCAGCTCTTCATTGATTTGATTTTACACTTCTGTAATTGATGATCTTAGATGTGCAGTTTTGTATTTAAGAGTTACATTTATGATTTTTTTTGTGTAACTGTGACTGTAGTTTGTGAATCAAATTTTTTGTTTTAGTGTTATTTCAGACTCCAACAGAATTGGTTTACAGTTATCAGACAAAAAAATGGACAATTTTAACGGCAAGAATGCATTGAATTAAATGTGAAATTCTTAAGTAGAAAGACCAGATTTAAATAAAGAATTAAAATGACAAAAAACACTTTACAGTAACATTTCAAAGTTGAGTTATTTACATATTCGTATTAAATAACAACTTATTTACACAATGTAATGTTTTTTATAAGTTGTTTACATTTTAAGAAAAAAAAAATTTTATCTACAAAACTCAAACTCTAGCTTGGCTTTAGGGGGTTCTTTCTGTGAGCCAATCAGCATTTTGAATGCACACACAAGGACCAATCAGCTTTCTTTGTCGTTCCACCAGACTGCTCCATTGACAGTGGGAAAGACCAAAAAGAAACACAAATCAGAGTCAACTAAATAATGCCGCACCACACAAAATTGAAAAGAAACCTAAAACTGAAAAGATTTGTGTAAATGTGATGATTTAGAAGCATTTTTTGATAAACAACTCATTTGGTCATTGTCTGATTTCTTTTAAAGTATTTAAATTTGATATTAAGCCTTAAAGGGCTCAAAGGGAATTTAATCCATGGGGCATATAATTCAATAAATATAATTCAATGATTCATATAAAGCATATAATTAAATAAATATTACCATATTAATTACATAAAATTAACATCTGCACTGGACAAAATCCCAGACAAGACCTTATAATTCTAAGCGGAAAATTACTTTTTAGAATTATTGCCCTGTTTATTTTACCCTAACTCACAAATTTAAGATAATTTTGATAATTTACAGTACATAGGGTACATACAGTAGGTCTCTGTAGTACAGTACATAGGGTCTCTGTCATGTTAATGTATTAAAGAGAACTGTTACACACATTTTGTTTGCTATATGGAATTCAAACTCTTTGAAGCTCAATATCTCAAAATCATTTAAAAATTAGATATAACTTTATAATTCCAAGGGGATGATTTGTGATATTTTTTATCAATGTATTGTTTTAATCTATTATTATTAATCTAATGTTTTATATATTTTGACATTTTTCAATTTGTTTTTGTTAGTTTTTAAATTTATATTAATATAATTTTGAATAATTTTGTTTTCTTTTTTTATTACTTTTATTTATTTTATCATTATTTAACCAGGAAGTCTCCTTGAGATTTAAAATCTTTTTTTACAAGAGAGACTTGGCCAAGGTAACAGCCAAACAGTAAAACAATTTTAAATACATAAACACCGCATAACAACAACATTTCATCAGTCCTCTCAACAAAAACAATCAAATGCTTCCAATACCGCTCTCTTTATGATGCATTTACAATTTTATTTAGTTTTAATCCTTTTTGCAAATTATTCCATGCCCAAGGTGCAGTGTTACCTAGCTCTGTATGAAGCTCTGTATGACACTTAGAAGAGTATAGCTGGTAATTCCCAGAGCTAAGACAAAGAAGAGTACAAAGATAAGCTGGAAGTTTACCTAATTAGTCATGTTAAGTTAAACAAAATTAAAATAAATTAATAATTTATGAGTACATTTAAAAAAAAAAAAACTAAAGTAACAAAACATAGGGCTGGGCGATTAATTGAAAAGTAATCAAAATTGACATTTAGAAAATATAATCAATCTAATTTTTCCAGGTCAATTTTTTAAAATTGCTTTCCCTATTGCATGTGGAGTCACATGACCCCGCTCTGTTAGGGCCAAACTCCCTTTAAGGCAAGTAATTTCACTCGGCAGTCATCTCTGAAACACCTCTCGGGCAGTATGCCCGGGTATTCTGTCTGAATGGGGAAACATCAAATTCTCCAAAACTGCTTGCCAAGCTTACAATTGAAAGTCATATTAGGAATCACCAATAAAGTGAATTTCTAAACATTCAAATCACACAAAATGTGCAGAAACTCACGTCTGGTCTGAGCCCCTCCCTCGGAGTATTGTCAGTAATTAGCGATGATTGGCTCCTGTACTAGAAGGCAGGATTTATTAGCCATATAGCGATCAATGATTGGCTCAATTTTATTGCGGGGGTTTATTCACCAGATTGACCATTACACTTTTTCCCATTTAAAAAGGTATGAGTGACATGTCTTGTGTATTCTTTACTCTTTGGTTAAAGCTGATTTATTTTTCTGTGTCGAGCGTATGGTCCGACGCAGCCTTTGCACGGTCACATACCTGTGCACTAGTGATGCGCGGATGGCAGTTATATCCACAGGCGCTGTGGGTTATCTGCGGGTCGGTCGGGTAATAAAAAAATAAATTATAATAATTAATTGCGGGTGGGTTGCGGGTGGATGTAGCGGGACATAGAAGTTGACCAACAAAAGGCAGAGAGTGGTCTTCGCAAAATGTGAAAATGAGACGCCCAAAATAATGGATGAAGTGCAAGAGTACTGTGCAAACTTTCAGTTTGAGGAGTCATCAGAGGAAAATATGCTTTCATTCCGGGTGAAACAAGATCGCTTATTGACATGACTGCAGTGCCTTGCAGCTTGTGCATTCCTGCAACATGTGGTGTTTGCGAACTCTCATTTAGTGCAGCTGGCCGTGTTTTGGAGGCAAGACGGAATTGCCCGAATCCCGGCACAGTAGATGCTAATCTGTTTCTGCACAGTGCAAAGAAAAAGGCCAAGTAAACATAACATTGTTGCCGTTTAGGGTGAAGTGGCACCATTTTTGTTATCGTTTTCCTGTATATGTAAAAGCTGAATCTGCTGTTAATAATGAACGATCCACGCTGACCTATCATCATGCTTAAAACAAAGAATTTGAATTATTAAATGTTGATCGGGTGCGGGTCGAGTTCAGATATATATATATATATATCAGATAAAATAATATGTGCTGGCGTATGGCGGGTGGATGATTTCAGCTGATTCATGCATCTCTACCGTGCACCTTTAAAAAAATTTATGTAAACGTCTCATGTTTGAACTACATTGATGATGACTGATGATTAGAAACTGCACCAGAGATGCCTTGAGACGGCATAAGAAAAAAGTGACTGTTGGTTTTAGGCAATGTGTGTTTTAATTTCATTTGTTCACCGTTGATGTTCAATAAATTATGATAAATAGTAGATAGTGTGTGTTTGTAATGCAACCTTCATTCAGAAATCTCTTACTTGTAATATGTGAGCATATTTACTGTACAAAAAAAGGTATCAGTGAACTATGAGGGAAGCATGGAATGTGAGATTGGCAGGCGGATTGGTGCAGCGGCAGCAGTAATGCGGTCAATGTAAAAGCTGAGCCAAAAGACAAAGCTCTCAATTTACCGGTCAATCTACGTTCCTACTCTCACTTAAGGGCATGAGCTTTGGGTCATGACTGTAAGGACAAGATCTCGGATACAAGCGGCCGAAATAAATTTCCTTTGCAGGGTGGCAGGCCGCACCCTTATAGATAGGGTGAGGAGCTCTGTCACCTGGGAGAAGCTTGGAGTAGAGCCGCTGCTCCTCCACATTGAGAGAAGTCAGCTGAGGTGGCTCGGGCATCTGTTTCGCATGCTTCCTGGATGCCTACCTAGATAGGTGTTTGAGGCATGTCCCACCGGGACGAGGCCTCGGGGAAGACCCATGACACACTAGAGGGACTACGTCCCTCGGTTGGCCTGGGTGCACCTCGGGATCCCTTCGGAGGAGCTGGAGGAAGTGTCTGGGGAGAGGGAAGTCTGGGGTTCTCTCCTAGGACTGCTGCCCGGCCCCAGAAAAGCAGTTGAAAATGAATGAATGAATGATCGATGAATGAATGAATGATCGATGAATGAATGAATAAAATAATTGTTCATTAATCGTAATCGAGTTAAAATGTTTAATTAATCGAGATTTTGATTTTAGCCCAAAATCGCCCAGCCCTAACAAAGCATATTAGGACCTGAGCACCAATACAGTCTGACTTAATTTTTTATCTTAAACATTATCCTACATTAAGGCATCACAGTGCCGCAGTAGGTAGCACAATCGGCTCAGAGCAAGGTCACTGGTTCGAGCCCCGGCTGGGTCAATTGGCATTTCTGTGTAGAGTTTGCATGTTCTCCCTGTGTTTGCTTGGGTTTCCTCTGGATGCTCCGGTTTCCACTACAGTCCAAAGATTAAATTGGCCGTAGTGTATATGTGTGAATGCAAGTGTATGGGTGTTTCCCAGTGTTGGGTTGCTCCTGGAAGGGCATGCACTGCGTAAAACATATGCTGGATAAGTTGGTGGTTCATTCCACTGTGGCCATCCCTGATTAATAAAGGGACTAAGCTGAAAAGAAAATGATTGAATGAATGAATTATCTCACAATATCTGTTTAAACATGTTTTGCTTTGGTCTGGATACAGTTTTCTACTTATTTTACTGAATGGAAAAGCACTCAAATATTTATCAAAATTTGGCAGCATAAAACTCAACAGCAATTTTATCATGAACGTTACTTCTTTAGCTCAAATCACTCTAAAAGGCCATTTTTAATCAAATATAGTGTAGGTTTCATTTAAACCGAAAGTTTTTTTTGTTTTTTTTATTTGAACCCCACCCAAGCTTTAATGATGATGTCTATTTTTTATGTGACCGTGTTGTGAAAAACTGTTTAATTCACCCCAAATACAATTAGTGAAGTGGTGAGTCATTCTTCTGTACTCTGTCTACTGTGACCAAATTAGCTTCAGATGCTACACTATATAAATCTTACATCATAGTTAGCCTGTTTTTGTGTGAAACCTTAAACCTGCCAGAAAGAGTAGTTTATGGAATTGCTATGGAATTGGATATCAGTTTGTTTCACGCAGTTGCACTCCTAATGATCATTGCCATTAATCTCCAGCTGATCTCATCAAATGACGTTGATGTGGGACAGAGTCTCTCTTGGATACGTGCACGACTCTTCGCGCCATGAGCTTTGTTAAGAAACCTGATTTGAGTCTCAGACGCTGCTGGGTTCGGAATAGAACATCATGTACCACACAGTGTGGCAAATGTGTCATCTTCAATGGAAACTGATTCAGCTTGTTTTGAACATCAGTTACGTGAGTCACATCATATAATATAAAATAAGAAGTGTTCTTTCAGTATGTGAGAGTGCTTTTTATTTCAAGGCAGTTTGATTTGAACCTGAAGAAATGTCTGAAGAGTGTAGAATGGATTTTCTCTTTTATTTTTATATCAGTATAGGTTATTTTTGCGCTTATTATTGATTAACAGCTGACACTCACCAAACCGACAACAAAGACAACATAGTCTGCACCTGTGTGAGATTTAATAATTGTGCATTTCAGCAAGTATCAGTACTCTTTATAGTACAGGGATGCTGAAATCCTTGATTCTAAGGTGTGTGGTTATTTTCAGGGACACTTACAGCTACAATACAGTAGTGCTGACTGCATTATCGTTTTATATCACTACACCGAACATTTCAGTTTATTCCAAACCAAAAATATATACATATTCTTGATTTCTTAGAACTGCATTAAAACTGCAGCCTTGAAATGTTATTGACCATAGCTATTAAATGTATTCCTTTTAAAATGGAGAGACATTGATGTACCAATTGGAGTGTGGTTCTCAGAGGTTTGCTGTAGAACTCAGAACTCCAGTGGTATTCAAAACTATTTACCATTGGGGAAGATCACATATTATTTGAAAGGAATTACTTAATACAATTTGGAAAACATTTTAAAATGATATAGACACCATACCACATGATTTGATATGAAAAAATATTTTTTTTTCATTGGTTTATACCAGGAGTGGCCAAACATTTTCTTATGAAGGGCCAAAAACCAAACTTGATTGAGAGCTGTTTTCAGAATATTTACCAAACCATATTACAATAAATTTGCCAAGGGGAATTTCCAAATGTATGTGGAAAAAAATAAATAAATAAATAGAACATGTTGCTTTAAATTATGTAAACTTATCACAGTAAAAACATAAACAATTTAGTTTATAACACAATGGCGTTCAATGCTGAATGCACTAGTCGAGCTGCTCCTGCCTTCACCTTAATTTGCTGTCAAGTGACAGTATTTACATTTTAAAGGTCTGACTCATTTAATTTAATTTAATTCAATTTACCTTTTTTTGTATAGTGCTTGTACAATGTAGATTGTCAAAGCAGCTTCACATAGAATATTATAGTAAATTGAAACAGTAGTAAATTTAGTAGTAAATTTAGTAAATTATAGTAAATTGTGATTGTGTCAAAGCAGCTTCACATAGAAGATTATAGTAAATTGAAACAGTAGTAATTTTTTTTTTGTAAATTATAGTAAATTTACAACATTTAATTGAATAATTTAACTTCAGTTGGCTTTTGTGTAACTCAGCAATAAAACAAATAAACCAAAAGTTTAATTGGAAATGATGATCTCTGTCAAAGGCATTCACTCCAAACCTCTCCATCATTCACTTTTTAGATTGAATGGTGGGCCAAAGGTTACCACTGACCTACTTTGGGCATCTACGGTTATGGTTTATACTTTATCTCCACTGTTTTTATTTATTTATTTGTAATTTATTTCCATTATTTTATTTATAGTGTTTGTACATACTGTATGTGTGTATATTTCATGATGTTAGTCTGTTTTGGTATGTTTGAAAAAATGATATTTTAAAAATAATCTGCAGCCTATATTTTTTGTCAAAAGTAAAATTCATTGCTATGGTTACATTTTAATGCATGTTTCTGATGTCAAATCCACTAGAGGGCACTGTCTACATTTTTGCAAATCTGAAATATGTTACTTACTGTATGGTACTTTTTTTGTTGTTGTACTTTTCATGAGAAGATGGTTATACAGATGGTTGTACACCTATCGAACCACTGACCTAAACCTTTCCCTAAACACAATCAATAGTGTTTTCAAAAGCAAACGTAAGAGTAAAGAGCACTTTTATGGAATCATGCCATCACCAGACATAAACCCGAATGCTGTGCATAACAAATACAAAAGTTTGCAAAGTGGCATGACATGATTTTGCCAAGTACAATGCAATTCTGGATTAACATCTATGTTGATCCTGGAGCATCATTTTTGTTTGAAAATGTAATCCCAACCTGTTCCCTATCCCTAAACCCAACAATAACTCTAAATTATTGACAAAATCAGAGGGAAATAATAGTTGGATAACAATTATATAGAATTGCATAAACCTAACCGTAAGCCTAAACTTAACATGAACGATTCTGATTGGCTGATTGGAATGTTGTTTCTGGATCAACATAGATGTTTATCCATGAACATGTCCTATTTGGTGATATCAGGTTGGCAGTGCAAAGTGAGCCTGCCAGAAAGGTTGTTTATAGACAGGTAAAGCAAACATATTTGATTCGATTATTTTGTGGTATTTATATGGTGTTGTACGATGAACTGCAAAAAAAATCCTTTATTCATAGAAAATATGTCACTGTAAGTATTATTAGTGTGAAAAGCAACAAAACTGCCCTGTTGCATTTGCATTCATTTACCTTGTGTTAAAGCATGTTTTGTGGTTTCACAAAAATGTAGACTGAAGGAAGTACTTTCAATGAGTCTGTGTTGCATAACTGCATTTGTCGGCTGTCAAGCTTCTGTAATAGCGGCACATTTCTTAAACTTAAAACCTATGGTTGTTTTGCTATTAGTGATGGTGCTGCCAGACACACACTTCACACGTCCTTAATCTCTCTTTCTCTCATAACTGTACTAACATGTGCATTAGTCTACTATCAATGACTCAAGCTTCCGTTACTTCCATTACTCTACTATTATGTTTTGAAACCAGGTTAAAATGAGTAAGAAGGACAAAAGGATAATGAGATACAACATCTGGACTATTTCTTTTGGGTGTGGTAACTGAAGTAGTGTATAAGCTGAAAAAATACACTTAATCTAAGTATACAACATAATGCACATTATTTCCTATTAATTAAACAGCCACTCATGAATTATTCCTTAGATATTTGTCATTCATAAAGGGAAATAATAGAACTGTGATTGTATACAAAGGAAAACAATAGACAGCCACAACAACACAACCTATTGGGCTGAAATGCATGATACTGCAGTTTTAGTCAGTTTCATGCATCTGTGTAAACAGGGTCAACATTGTTGTTGAAAAAATTGTTCATTTTGAAGTAAATATGTAAACATACCCTAAAGGCTGATTTATACTTCTGCCTAAAGCACACACGTATGCACCGTTGCAGCCTTTGTGCGATCGCATAGCTGGTCACAGCTACCAAGCCGACCAATCACAGAGCTTGCGCTATGGCTGACGCTGACGCACCTCTCAAAAAATTTAACTATACATTGCAACGGCGCATAGCACAAGCTCTGTGATTGGTCGGCCTGGTAGCTGTGACCAGAATCGGTGAGAGCCGCATGAACACATTGAAGCAAGTGTTTACAAGTGTGGAATCTCGTGAAGTAGCTCTAGATGGGAAGTGTTGTTTTGTGTTTACCTTATGATTAATGTTGTTGCACGTCTGCCGGTTCCCACCTCTAAATGAGTGAGTTTAAGCTACTTGTACATTAAGGTAGCATTCAGAAAAAACAAAACACCCGTGAAGAAACACAACACAGAGGAACATAAAAACTTACTGCCAGCTAGTGTTTCGGGAGTGTTATTGCACAGCAATGCAAACAATGCGCAGAAGTATAAATGCAGGACTACTCGCAAGGCAGGCGCCATGAGTCACACTGATCACTATACAGAATGTAAAGCAGCATGATATACAGAAGTATGAAGCAGCCTTTAATGTTGAAGACGTCATTTACGCTAGAGGACTTACAGTATGTTTTTATGAATATGTTTGTGCATTGAAAATGAATTGAAATCCAATCATGTTTGAGTTTCTGTTGAAAATACTTTGAAGAATGTTGGAAACCAGTAGCCAGTAGCTACGTTTCAATCCACCTATTTTTATGTGCATTTTGGACATGCACATAAAAAATCGGTTGACGCCAAGATGCAACAACGTAACATTTACACCATTTCAAATCCTTCAGTGCAGGTGCACAAATCACAAATAAAGAAACTTATCCATTCATGTTCTTTGCTACTATCGTTGCAGAGAATATGGTGCAAAACACATTCACACACCTGCATTCAAAAATGTGAAGTCACAGACAAAACCTGCACATCTAGATTAAAATGTATATCCACGCAAAGAAAGCTGAATGCATGTAGAACGTTTGATTTATAAAAATTTTTTCTAAGAACGAAAACAAATATGTGACCGCATCGGCTCAAATCTGTCACTACAACTCTCAAGCACCGTTTTTCACTTGCAAATCTACGTTTCGCGATCTGGCTTTTTTGCCCTAAACATCACTGTGATATTTGGTGCAAAAGTGACTTGTGTATCTGCCAACCCAAACGTGGTCTCTTAGAGAAATTCAGCCAGGATGGGGCGTGACGCCACCAGTCTAGCGTTGTGGCGGCTGATGGGAAAAGTCGCTGCATTCGAGCTTTGAAACTGAAACCCAACCCTTCGCGAGATTTACCATATCTATACTTGATTTGCGTTCGAATATGCCTGCTTAACAATTTCAGAGTAGGAGCAAACATACCTAACAAAAGGAGTACGTTTGAAACTACAGTAACCATAAAATATAGTGTATAATATTATAATATTTTTTTGGGGGTGAACTATCCCTTTAATTTAATTTTTTTTAAAACAAATCTGACCACTGTCGACAGCCACATTTGGTGTGTTTGGGCCTTAAGCAGTGTTTTCAAAATTCATTGTCAAGTATATCATTTCAGGTATTGCTTTCATCCTCTGTGGTCTAGATAATTACAGTTTAAAAATGCAGATGTCTTTTGTTCAAATTTGTAAAGGCTTATTGCTGTGTGTTCCTGTTTCCAAATCACATTAAATCTAATTAAGAATGGCTTTAGCGAAAATTAAAAAATTTTATTTTTAAATTTAATTTTTAAAAAACTTAATGACTTCCGTTAACAATTAATGGATGCAAAATGTATCAGTGACATAAAACAACAAACTACAGAACGTCCTGAGATCATTGAGTGCATAGATGTTTCTTTAAAACAGGGAGGCTGATTTAAAAAGATTTAATAATAAACAATAAAAAAATAAATAATAATATATAAAGTTATATTGGCAGTTAGGTGGCACAGTGGCTCATCGGTTAGCACTGGGTTTCCCAGTACTGGGTTGTGGCTGGAAAGGCATTCCGCTACGTAAAACATGCTGTAATAGATGGTGGTTCATTTTGCTGTGGCGACCTCTGAAGTGGAGACTAAGCTGAAGGAAAATAAATGAATAAATATTGGCAGTTTTATTGTCATTTATTTGTAAATAATTTGCATGAAACAACTAAGAGACCAGCACAACAACATACTTAAGATTAGTTATATTTTAAAAGCTAAATACTGACAAATTAAAAAAAAAATGTTTTTTTAATTTTTAATTCTAAATTATTCATTCATTCATTTTCTTTTCGGCTTAATAATCTGGGGTCGCCACAGCGGAATGAACCACCAACCCTTCCAGCTGCAACCCATCTCTGGGAAACATCCATGCACACAAATTCACACTCATACACTACGGACAATTTTAGCCTACCCAATTTACCTGTACCACATGTCTTTGGACTGTGGGGTAAACCGGAGCACCCGGAGGAAACCCACGTGAACGCAGGGAGAACATGCTCCACACAGAACCGCCAACTGACCCAGCCGAGGCTCGAACCAGCGACCTTCTTGCTGTGAGGCGACAGCACTACCTACTGCGCCACTGCTTCGCAGATTGATTAATTTATTAATTAATTATTAATTTACATTTTTTATTTATAAAAAATCTGTCTAAAAGAGCCTTCTGAATCTGTTACTCAAATTACTATTTATATTTTTAGGTTTCAGTACAGTTTCATCAAAAATGCCAAAATCAATAACATTCATGCAATAAAATCATTTTGTGTAGCTTTTATTTGTACATTTTCAGCTAACAGTCATTCTCCTCACCATCTTTTTACACTTATAGTCAATGAATCCACAGTATTCATCAATGTTGAAGACACAAATGTTTATTTTAATCCTGTGTAAAAACACTTTCTTCACAGATAATTCAATCATTCATTTAATTCTTTTTTTTCAGTCATGATTTAACTAAGATACCAACAAAGCAACATATTCTGCAAAATATTGATAATATTTATAAAACTAAATGCTGACAAATTATATATTTTTTATTTTAGCCTCCCCTAATATATAAAAAATCAATCTAAAAAAGCCCTAAACTGTTAAATTAATAGCATTCATGCAATAAAATCATTTTGTGTAGCTTTTATTTGTCCATTTTCAAATACAGTAATAGTCATTCTCTTCACTGTCTTACACCCTTATAGTCAATCAATCCACAGGTTTCATCTTTGTTGAAGAAACAAATGCTTATTTTAACCCTGTGTAGAAACACAGATCATTCATTCATTCATTCATTCATTCATTCATTCATTCATTCATTCATTCATTCATTCATTCATTCATTCATTCATTCATT
>CAIGQZ010001474.1:1155530-1168403 GCA_903798205.1 Danio tinwini | reverse complement strand
ATTCATTCATTCATTCATTCATTCATTCATTCATTCATTCATTCATTTTTCAATTATTTATTTCATTTTATTTATTTCATTTTTCATTTATTTATTTCATCTTTCATTATTTTTTTATTTGCACAGCAACATACGCTGCAAAATATTAAGATTAATAATATAAAAAAATAAATTGACAAACTATTATTTTTATTTCACCCTCCCCTAATTTATAAAAAAAATATCTAAGAGCCTTCTAAATCAGTTATTCAAATTACTATTTATTTTTTTTGGTTTCAGTACATGATGGAAAAAATGCTAAATCAATAACATTCATGCATTAAAAGAATTGTGTGTAGCTTGTATTTCTCAATTTTCAGATAGTCTTACTAACAGTCATTCTCTTCACCATCTTTTCACACTTATAGTCAATGAATCCACAGGTTTCATCATTGTTGAAGACACAAATGTTTATTTTAACCCTGTGTAAAAATACTTTCCTCACACATTATTTTTTCAGTCATTTTTGTACATTAAAGAGTAAGTTGTTTGCTTGGTAATTACTCCATCAATTTGCATTCAGTTTGACCCATCCATGCTAATTTGTAGAGTTGTTTACAAGACAATTATTCTTACAAAAAACAATAGTCAGGTTGTCTTGTAAACATCCTAAAACAGCTTTTATTTTTGTAACATGCAATTATTTTTTTGTCAGAATTTTTTGCTCTCTTTTCATCTTGGACTAAAACACCCCTGCTGTTTTTATAATCCCATATAATACATGTAAAGAACATACTGTACTGTACTGTATGCTGTACCTGGATAAACATAATAGTGCAACCCCCTTTTACTTTACATCTTTTAACTGTAATAATACTAATGAAGCATTTTACTCTGCATGAGTTTGATGCATTTGTAGCTGATTGAGGTGGACTGGTTTTAGCACTTGTGCATGGCGTCAGATGCCAGATGAAAGAATATGCACAGGAAAGGTAATTTTCAAAACATATTCTCGAAAGTTGCTATGACAACAGTGAGACTTGCCATTCCCAAGCGTGAGGACGCGGTTTCTGGTAACAGAAGTGCTTAGGTGTCTGTATTGATTATGTTGTTATTAAAAAATATTGAATATCTCAGTTTGGTCTTAAGTTATAGAAAGTGTTAATGTTATTAACTCACCTTACATAAGCAACAAGGGGCCACATTTACACATCTATTTTACCCATCACTTTGCCTGCTGTGGAATTCTAGAACAGTAATTCAGGCCCTTTATTTTCATGCATTTTTCTTTTGTTGCCTTTATTTGACTTATGGGTGAAATAGTACCTATACACAGTATTTATTTGGAAAATGATTTTCTTTCAAAACAAAGGCTTTAAAAGTTTGAGTATTAAATATTATAAAAGAAATATAAATGCATCATATTAATTAGCAAAAACGTTATATTGGTTTATTAAAGGCAGCTTAATTAAAGCTATTTAAATTTAAAGTTAATAATAAACTTCTCTGGCTAAAACATCTAACTTTGTCTCTTCTGCAACTTTAAACACTAAACTCAGGTCAGATCTTACTTATTGTTTGACCTAAACTCAGGTCAGACTTTATTTTGATGCTAACAGTTTGTAAAACAAATCAGCAACTTTATAAAAAAGGGTAGTAATGTGTAAAAACAAATGTAAAACAAAATGTAAAACATGCTAGCAACTTGATAAACATTCTAAATGTGATTAAGATGTACAAGCAATGAATTAAAACCTAGTAACAGTTTGTTAAAATGTTATAAACATTGGTAAGTTATAATTGTTAAGATGTTAGCAACTTGTTAAAATGTTATACAGTTGCTAACAATATGTTAACGACTTGCTAAAACATGCTAGAACCATGTTAAAACATGCTACGTAAATGTCACAACATAAACATGCTGACTCCTAAACATGTTAGCAATGTTTAAAGAGAGACAGCATGTTCATGGTTAATTACTAATGTTTTAGTACATTAATGTTTTGGCAAGCAATGAGCAAGAATGTGCTACTAAAGTTAAAATGTGGTAGCAGCCTATTAAACTATGTTAGCAACTGCTAAATTGTAAGTAACCATTAGCACCTTGTCATTGCTAATATGTTATACACTTGTTAGCAGCATGTTAAAACATGCTAACAGCTTATTAAAACATGCTAGCAACATGTTAAATAATACTAGGAACCTGATATAACTAAATTTTAACTAAATGTCAAAACAAACATGCTGACTATCTTTTAAACATGTTAGCAATGTTCAAAGAGACTCAGCATGTTTATGTTTCAATGCTAATATTTTAGTTCATTAATGTTTTGACACTGGCTAGCAATAAGCAAGAATGTGCTAGTGAATTTAAAATGTGGCAGCAGCCTGCTGAACTATGTTAGCAACTTTGGCAAATTGTAAGTAACTATTAGCATCTTGTCCCTGCTAAAATGTTATACACTTATTAACAGCATGTTAAAACATGCTAACAACTTACTACAACACGCTAAATACATGTTAAATAATACTAGCAACCTGTTAAAACCAGGACATAATTTGTGCCGGAACAAGCTGGATCCAAATTCGGCACCTCTGAAATCAGATCTGGCACCTCATTTTATCGATCCACCTTCTCACACGCACTCCCCACACTACACTTTATTTTGTGACTCCCAACCATCTCACCTTCGTACGCAATAAGCAAGAATGTGCTAGTGAAGTTAAAGTGTGGTGGCAGCATTTCTGAATTACATTAGCAACTTTGCTAAATCGTAAGTAATTATTAGCATCTTGTCCTTGCTAAAATGTTATACACTTGCTAGCAACATGTTAAAAACATGCTAACAACTTGCTAAAACATGCTAGCAACATGTTGAATAATAGAAACCTGTTAAAACATGCTTACAACTTGCTAAAACATGCTAGCAACATTTTAAATAATAGGAACATGTTAAAACATGCTAACTAAATGTCAAAACATAAACATGCTGACTCTCTTTTAAACATTGCTAACATGTTTTTTTAAAAGTCAGCATGTTTATGTTTTAATGCTAATGTTTTAGCACATTATGTTTTAAATTGTAAATTGTACGTAACTATTAGAATCTTGTCAAAATGTTTCCAGCTTACATGTTACCATATCTAACTTGCTAGCTGTTTTTTTTAATAGACTGCATAACCTTCAAAAACGCAAGCTTTAAAACTACATCAAACTATAAAAACTTCAAAAACAACCTTTTTAAATGACTTGAGGCTTCTGAAAAGAGCATCAACTTTCAACCTTGACAATTTGTTATCAAGTTGATAATTAGCTACTGTTAATTTAAACAAGCTTGAAGTCTGACTCTTTTGTTTGTTTAATTTTGCAGAGTCTTGGAGCCACCGGCAGATACGAAACCCATAAAAAGTAAGTGTTTTTTTTTGTTATTTCAACATACTTTACCTTCTAAAACTTCCAGAAATGAACAATGAACAGATGTTGAACTAATGATGGTGCTATCAAATGTCATATTGTTCACAAACCTGACACACTCTCGGAAACTCAGAAATCTGATAATGTTTCTAGTGTGTAGTTAAAGTGAAAACACAGATGCCTAATGAGCTTGGATCCTTTATTTAAACTCTTTTATTTATCATTTTTATTTTATATTCTGGTTTTAGAACCAAGATGCCAGAAGCTCTTGTTATTTAAGACTTTTTAAAAATCATTTTGTTATCATTACCAATTCACACTTTGATTTTTGGTTCCATAAAAATGCAAAGAAGAGCACGCTAGCCTATGGGTTTTTTTTCCAATCAATATCATCAATATGACTCCATGGGGGCTTAGTTAACTCGCAGACAACATACCTCAGATGGAGCCAATATTCAAGAGTGTTCCATGTGCTATTATTAGAACATAATTGGCTCTTTTGGTCACCTGATCAGATGGAGCTTCAGGAATATCTGCTTTGTAACCTCTCAACTTGAATGAACTGCATCTGCACCATTTAATGTTTACTAATGAGTTTGTTCATTTAATCTGATGCAATTTGTTTATAAGAAACAACTGTGCATTTGCGGATGAATACATTGACATTACAGGTCAGCAAAATGGAAGGTTCCACTTTAATACCTCAATCCATTTTTGTTAAAAGGGAATCATTCTAAATATAGCTCCCAGAAATTACTCTGCATTGCCCTGGACTCTGTGTTAATGGTTGGTGTGTAATCGCTCTACAGGTGTTTGCCAATGCTGCAGTCAGGCATTGTGTTCAGATCAACCCAACAACACATTTTCTACAACCACGAGAGCCTCTTATGAGCTTTTTAAGCTTCTAACCTAACAGTTTGTTTGGGTAGGAGTGTGTTTGCATGCAGACGTCTAATAACTGCAGAGGGGAAGCTGTTCTGAATGCTTTTCCCTTGGTGAGAAACCGTGCTGCCTGCAGTCTGAATCAGTGGAGCCCATGGTATCCATTAAGAAATATGGCACTAGTAGTGTTGCCATGGAGATCAAGTCAATGGATGCTGCGTTCGAGCCTCAGGAAGACATAATCAAGTCCTTTGGCTTTCTTTGCAGAGATATGCTCTACAACAGTGTGGCGGTGATGCATTGTTTTGCAATTTAATGATGGGAATTATTTAAATAAAGTGTTATAAGAATGTTTATGCATTAATTGCTTTGTATTAATGATGCTTTTATGACTTTTTTGGTTGTCTTTAAAAGCCTGTATGTGTGTGTGTGTGTGTGACATTTACGCATGCTGGTGTTTATAATTATTTATAATCAAGCATAGCAATTCTATAAACGTATCTGTAAAGAGATGGGATATATACAGTATTGACAGTTATAACTACATTTAATTTTTCAGTATACATGTTCAACACGTGAACCATATACATGTATAGATTCATGCTGATTTATATGTATTAATTAGTCTGTCATGATTCATAAGGACATTCATTATTATTAAGGATCGATTAAATAAATCATTTACATTTTAGATGTGGGCTGGCGCAGTGTGTTGCACTCATATGAAGAAGGTCACTTGTTCCAGCCTCGGCTAGGTCAGTTGGCATTTCTGTGTGGAGTTTACATGTTCTCCCCGCGTTCGCGTGGGTTTTCTTCGGGTGCTCCGGTTTCCCCCACAAGTCCAAAGACATGCGGTACTGGTGAATTGGGTAGGCTAAAATTGTCCGTAGTGTATAAGTGTGAATGGAAGTGTATGGGTGTTTTCCAGTGATGGGTTGGAAGGGCATCCGCTGCGTAAAAATATGCTGGATAAGTTGGCGGTTCATTCCACTGTGGTGACGCCAGATTAATAAAGGGACTAAGCCGAAAAGAAAATGAATAAATGAACATTTTAGATGTCTACTTCACATCAGTTTAGATGATGAGAAGTTTAGAAATTTAGATGCTGAAAATATGTCTCTGTTTTACGTTTCGTTGTGTCTATTCAAATGTGAGGTGTCATATACGTTTGGTAGAACCACACTGTATATAAAATACACATTTTTTATGATGTATGATTAGCATTTGCATTTGGAAAACTACATCCTGTTTCACTTGGATTTAAGCTATCAATGATGCTTAGTTACTCTATTATGACTCACAATTTATATTTATAAGGCAACAGGGCTTTTATCAACAATATAAAACCATTTACTTATTTGATGACAAAATCTGTTAACTTAGTAGTAACTTAGAGTCTTTTTAACTGCAGATCAGGGATGTGCAGAGACCTCCTAAGGGGAAGGGGCTCAAGTGGAAAAAATGGCACTTTTTATTAATAATAATAATTGTACTTTAATAAATAAAATATAATAAATTCACCATATACTCATCCTTAAAAGGATAGTTCATTCAAAACTAAAAATTCTGTCACCATTTACTCAACTTTTACTTGTTCCAAACCTATTTGACCTTTTTTTTTCTTTTGTCGAACACACAAAATAATATTTTGAAGAAAGCAGGAAACCTGTAACCATTGACTTTCGTGGTATTTGTTTTTAAAACCAAGATATACATAAAATTTAGTTTTTTATTGTCTGACAGGGAAAGCTGTCCTTAAAAGAACATACCTTAACTTATACATTTATTAAATTATTATTAGTATTTAAAAAATAATTATCCCCAGGACAAAAGGGCACTTTCTCTCCAGGAGAAAAAAGGGCAGGGACTCAAGAACCCAAAGCCCCCACCTCTGCATATGCCTGCTGCAGATATGGCCATTAAGAATGCGATTTTCTTTACGCGCAGTGCAGCAATTTGTCACTCGCAGTGCTACAGCGACAAATGCCGTCTTTTCATTAAAAAAAAAAAAGTCTGTGGGGGGCCAGGGCCAGTGTGAACGATCGCCCCCCCAAATCAAACAACCTGCCCAGGGATGCGATTCTGAAAAGAAAACCATGGTTAGCCAACTAAGGTACCAAGTTCCATCTTTGTAATAAATTAATATAGGGGAAAGACTGGTTAGTTTCTGTGTTTCTGGTGATGTGTGAAATTCAGATGGAGGGCAGGAAGTAAAAAAAAAACTAAACGGGAGACCGCATTTTTAAGATGACCATATTTTAAAGGAGATATAGAGTAAATATAAAATAACGTCATATGTTGGGCATGATCCTTATATTTTGAAGAGGGCCGAGTTTTTAACTAAACTAAAGTATATTTTACTGTCATCAAGGCAATAAATACTGTATAAGCTATTACATAATGACTTGAATTAAACTGTTGTAGTAATATTGTTGCTGTGGCACAACACAACTGTAATAATAAAATAATTCAATAGGCTTCACTTTCCTTCGCTATAATTATACAACATCACAATCCACCACAGTTTACACTAACGTTATTTATTACAGTTTATCAGTTTATACTACAGTATTCGGTAGCATTCATTAGCAAAGAATTGTACACATTATACACTTTACTATGCGGTTCAAAAACATGTTTATTATGATGTACTCTAGCTTTAGTTAAACACAACATGTTTAACATTGCAGGCTGTACCTTTATAAATACACTCATGACCGACTCATTGATACTTATAAATCTGTGTACAGTATAATGTGTTATGAACATGTATATTGAAAAATGAAATGCACCACTATTAAGTATTGATAGCACTATTATAAATGTAGCTACAACTGCCATTATAATACAGTATAGTGTTGTTGTGGCTATAGATAGATTTATATAATTGTTATGCTTGATTATAATTAATTATAAACATGATTAATGAGCATGGGCTTCTTAGAAAGTGTAACCGATTTATTCTGTACTGAAATTTCAAACAAATGGGATTAATCCAAACTATGTAGTTACATCACCTGATAGATATATTCTTACATATACTTTATAATCCATTTAAACTAACATTGTTTTTTTAATTACCTTATCTGTCAACATGTTGCTGTTTGTTGTTGGACAGTAGACAGGAACTACATATTTTTTACTTCATTATTAGTATATATTTTTAATTATCAGTACTTTTTCAGTGCATTATTATTTACTTTTACGTCATAACATTCCAAAACAAAATATGGCTATTGTTATACCACTACATTTTATTAATGTAAGAGAGTTCAACTTTATTTTGACCTGGAGACAATATAAATTGTCACACAGCGGTATCATTTGTGAAATAGCTGAATCTTATTAATTAACCAGTGGTAAAAAGACTTAGCTTATTCTAAGATCAACGCAGAGGATTTGGTATGTAACAGATGGACATCAGTATCTAAAATGTGTCCTCATTATCAACATTTTTATTAAACTTAGAATATTTATGACTGCAAATTCAAAGTGAAAGTAAACTTGAGAAAATTGAGCCAGTAAATATTTCCTTACTATGACATTGGGTACATGTCCACTGATGCATTTTTTCCTCGATCCGAGTTTTTAAACAAAATAAAAAAGTCTGTAATCTGTCACTGGGGCGGTACCTTTTCAAAAGGTACTTTTTTTTCTTGCAGATCCTTAAGCTTGATGTTAATACCCAAAAAAGAATACATCTGTACCTCATAGTACTTTAAATGTGCAAAAGTGAACCCTATGGCCTGTATCTTTAATCTTCACCAGCACATATAACCTCTGTTAGAAAGTAATTCTGTCATTCCCAGTTCCTAATAGTCCAAAAGGTGTTGATAATAGTTAAACATGGCAGTTTGTGTATGTTTTAGGTTGCTGAAAGAATCATTTACTCCTTTGTTTTTTTTCGCGCTTCACTTTTGCATTTGTCCGTTTCTGAAAGGGTCGGATGTCAGAAGCACTTCATTAATCATGCGCACGTTATTATCAACAGCTCGAGAAAGCTGTTATTTTAAATACAATGTATAGATGCGCAAGCAAAACTGCTGTCGCTTTAGAGGATCTTGTAAACGACTACGGGGCACACTGTAGATTCTGCTTATCTTTTTGGCTTTGTGGCTGTTCATCAAAATGACAACAAGGTTTGTTTAAGCTCAGGTCGACCATGGCTCATTATTAGTATATATCATTACAGTCTAATATATCTTGGCTATGTATTTAAAAAATGGTGCTTCCTTTGTTTTCATTCTTTTAGCATGTGCACGAGCTAGTGACGTATCTCTGTAAACAAATAGCGTTCAGTTGTGCGTCTTGCTCTGCCATTTGGTACCTTTTTGTTGTGCTAGGTACCCTTCCGAAAGGATACCCAGAAAACGGTAAGGTTCGCTTTTTGGTAACTTTTGACAGTGGAAACAACCATAAAATTGTACTGAACCTTACCGTACCATATCATTCAGTGAAAACGGGCCATTAAAGGTACTAATGTGCAGCTGTAAAGTACAAAAGTGTACAGTACTTTTTGAAAAGGTACCGCCACAGTGACAGATTTTGTGCCTTTATTTTTGAGAGTGTAGTTTAGACTTCATGTCAAGAAATGTCATGTTGAAGCAGGATTTGAGTGAACTTAGCTTTATGAATGAATGTGAGCAGTGCATGAGCAAAGCATGCACTTGGGCCCTGTACAATTGAGTGCCATAGAGCAGATATTCACTCAGTTGCTTTGCTCCATACTACTACTTCTGCAACGTGTTTCTAGACCCTTGACAGCTGTGGCCACCATTCACTTTCATTGTACGGACAAGAACACTTATTTTTGTGCTCCATTGAGAAAAGCAAGTCTGGTTTTGAAAGACATAATATTATGAAAGAAAATATTTATATCAGTTTCCTAATTCATCTTCATGCAAATTACTAACAAAACCTATAGGCATTGTTTATACAGGTCAAAATAATGCCACAAAAATCGAATCCATCTTTAGGACAACAGATGGCTTGGTGGATTACACTACAAGTCTGAACGTCACTGTCATTTATTTGTTTTCAATGAACAATGATAACATTAGGAGCGGTTGTCAGCTGCCTGATTTATGCTCAGTCAGTCGAGACACTCTCTGGCTCAGTTCTCTATGATGGATGACACAAGAGACTTAAAAGTGACACTGCCCATCGAAACATTACTTTTGATGTCTGAATTTTTTCATGCCTAAAAAAAGAAAAAGTCCAGGTTGTTCTCAGAATAAGTTGTACTTTCGCTGACACAAATTGTTCTGGGTTATAGTTTCAGTATATAGCCACATGAGGCTGACTCACGGTAGCCTGGGACATAGAAATCCATGTTGCCCACACATAGAGGTAACACTCGAGTTTGTTAAGGAGGGTTACATAAAAGTCTCTATAATGTTTATATAAGCTTTATACGACACTTGACTTTTAAATGCTGCGGGATTGAATCATAGAGTCCTTAATCTTGTGCCAACAGTTTAGCTTAACGAATTCAGTGGGGTTTTTTCACAGTCACGCAGTTTGATAGCATTTATTTTCTTCTCAGGTAGTGGGCGCCTTCAGGTTGAAATCATTTAAATGCATAGTTCACTCATAGATAAAAAAAATATTTAAGGTTCTCCTTAATGTAGATGACTTTTTTCTTTTTTAGAACATTAACTCTTTTTAGCAAAAAAAAAAGAAAAAAAAAGTGGTGGTTCTTGGTGATTCATAAAATGCAAGTCAATGGCTGCTAACCCCCAAAATAGGAAGGCAAACTAAATGACTCATACTTATCGCTCTCAAAAATACACTCAGTCAGTGTATGAATTTTACATGATGTCATGACTGTATCAGGGTCTGCTTTTTTTATTTGTGTAATAGCCAAATTGATATATTTAATTCAATTTTATTTTATTTGTGTTATGTCTATTCATTCATTTTCTTTTCGGCTTAATCCCTTTATTAATCTAAGGATCCCACAGCGGAATGAACCGCCAATTCATCCAGCATATGTTTTACACAGCTGATGCCCTTCCAGCCACAACCCAATACTGGGAAACACCCATACACTCTTGCAATCACACACATACACTACAGCCAATTTAGCTTATTCAATTCACCTGTACCGCATGTCTTTGGACTGTGGAAACCCACACAAACATGGGGAGAATATGCAAACTCCACACAGAAATGCTAACTGACTCAGCCGGGACTCTAGTGACCTTCTTGCTGTGAGGTGACAGTGCTAACCACTGAGCCACCATGCTGCATTTTTATAATTATTATTATTATTATATTTTATACTATTTAGCGGGTTTACAATATATACACATCATGTTTTGATGTCCACCCGGAAGGATTAAGCATTAATTAGGGGGGTAAAAGCCCCACCACCACCCCAGTAATTTGCATCCTGATTGAAGTCTTATAAATTGAAATAATCAGTCTGTGCAAGAAACTGCTAATTATTTGCTATATAAATACCTTCAATCTTAAAATCTTATTCTTACATTTAATTTATGTTCATTAATGTTCCACAAAAAAAAGTTATGCATACATATATATACACTCACCGGCCACATTATTGGTACACCTGTCCAAATGCTCGTAATGCAAATTTCAAATTAGCCAATCCATTGCCAGCAACTCAATGCATTTAGTCATGTAGACACGGTCAAGACGATCAGTTCAAACCAAGCATCAGAATAGGAAAGAAAGGTGATTTAAGTGACTTTGAACATGGCATGGTTGTTGGTGCCAGTCGGGCTGGTCTGAGTGTTTCAGAAACTGCTGATCTACTGGGATTTTCACATGCAACCATCTCTAGGGTTCACAGAGAAAATATCCAGTGAGTGACAGTTCTGTGAGCGCAAATGCCTTGTTGATGCCAGAGGTCAGAGGAGAATGGCCAGACTGCTTCAAGCTGATAGAAAGGGAACAGTAACTCAAATAACCACTCGTTACAACTGAAGTATTAAGAAGAGCCTCTCTGAACGCACAACACATTGAACCTTAAGGCAGAAGGGCTACAGCAGCAGAAGACCACACCGGGTGCCACACCTGTCATCTACATAGTATACAGTTTGCACAGGCTCTCCAAAATTTGACAATAGAAGATTGGAAAAACATTGCAGGCGTTTGCAGAGTCTTCTGTCTGATGAGTCTCGATTTCTGCTGCAACATTCGGATGGTAGGGTCAGAATTTGGCGTCAACAACATGAAAGCATGGATCCATCCTGCCTTGTATCAATGGTTCAGGCTGATGGAGGTGGTGTATCGGTGGTGCGTGATGCTATCATGTCAATATGGACCAAAATCTGTAAGGAATATTTCCAGTACCTTGTTGAATCTATGCCATGAAGGTAATGCAGTTCTGAAGGCAAAAGGAAGTCCAACCCGGTACTAGTAAGTTGTACCTAATAAAGTGGCCGGTGAATGTATGTACATATTTAACAGTAAAATATTGAACATTTCTTAAAATAAATACTACATTTCTAATTGATAAGATAATTATTTTAAAATAATTAAAGCCTATTCAAGCAATACTTTTTACTAACATTGCATTGGAATCCTTTTTGTAGTGTTGCTATTATACTCTTTGAACAGTTGAAAGAAATGAAACTTTCTTGACTTCTCAGAGCCTGCATTTGGCTTCTTCTACTCTCTGCTTCCCACTTTTCCAGTTCACCGCAGTATAGCTGTTTCAAGACTAATCGGCATCCTACATATGGTTTTCTCTTGCCTAAGGAATCGTTGCATGCTATTATGGATCAGACTGCCAGCAGACAATATTTTTAGTTTTTGAACAAAATGCTAATCGAAGCCGAGCCTCCAAGCCCGTACCCCCGATGAGATGCGTGTCTCAGTGCTGTTGTCGTGGCCTTTGTTTTGCCTGCCATGCAAATGCAACACTTAGCCTTGAGCTGCGGAGAGAAGCTGCACACAAAAGCCTGCTGAGAAGAGAACGCTTGCTCTTTCATGCCGTCGTGACTTGCTATTCTGCCTTCTGATTGGCTGCATGCTCAACATCTCATAACCCCCTCTATGCAGGTTTCGTTTTGTCTTCTGTGAGTCAAGAAATATCTGGAAGCAGCTGTAATGCGAGACGACCGGATCAGGTTGGAGATGACATGAGTTTGGAAGTGGTTTTCTCATAACTACATATTCACATGAAGTTTCTTGAGTGAGGTTTCTGCTTCAAGCGTTAGGAACTTTTTTTCATCTTGGTTTTCTGTATTCTGTGTACATTGCTGGTTTCACAAGTTTTTACACCCTTCTGTTGTGCTTTTGGTCATCCTACACCTGTGCTGGTATATTGTTACAAGCTGGCCTGGTTTATTTATTGTCTCTTACCAGTATCACTTTCAACTTCCTTTTGACTTTAAAAAAGAAAATAAGCCCTTTTAATGGACTACATGCAACTACATGGTGACATTTATTTTCATTTTAAAATTTGTTTCTTTGTATATATTGTATGTAATTAATTGGTCTTAGTGTAAAAAATATTTAAAAATTCAATTAGGTAGATGGAAACAGCAAACTGGTCTCATTGAAAATATTTGTAACCCCTGGTCTCATATATATATATATATATATATATATATATATATATATAT
>CAIGQZ010001474.1:1142371-1155130 GCA_903798205.1 Danio tinwini | reverse complement strand
ATACATTTTTTAAAAGCTATTACTGGACATTATATTTTAATTAATTGCTGGTAAATTTCACTAACAAACAAATAGCAAACTGAATTAAACATGAACATTTTTAAATACGGTATAAAAACTCAAATTTCCCATCAATTAATTAAAATATAATGTCCAGTAATAGCTTTTAAAAAATGTATAGCTGTAACTCAAATGATTAGAAATTTTGATTTAGTTTTAATATTCCCCAAGTGCTGTTTGGCTTAAAACACTTAAACACTTAAAACTGAAACACTTAAACACTTAAAACGCTTTGCCATGACAGTACATAATATTCTATTACTTATTTTTTTAAGATAAAGTGTTTAGCTTAAAGTGCAATTTAAAGGCTTAACTATAGGTTAACTAAGGCTGTTTCTCAAATCCAAGAGCGCAGATAATGGACTTGGGTCCTTGTGGAGAATGGCCAAGTTACCTTGGAAGAACGAAGACCGTGAGAACAGAGAACGCGTATGAGATGCTGCGTTCTTCCCAGGTTTTTCCTAATGGTCACATTACCTTTATGCGTTTTAATGGAAAATTATTTAAACATTACAGCATTCATACCATGATTTATTGTTTTTCTCCTTTTTACTATGCATAAAGACCTTACAAATTTACTCTGCACAATACAAATAAAACAAATTTGAATACGAATTTCAGCAAATAAACACCCTTAATGTGTTTGTGCCTTTTATAAGGATATTCATGGTAATGTTTACTATCACCGTCTCATTTAGGGAAACTCTTGAGACAAATAAGTCATATCTCTGAACTTTAATAATAAATCTGTATAAAATGCTGCACTTCGTCCTTTATTTAACCAAATGACTTCTAGGACTTCTGAAGTAAGTTTTGCTCTCAAGTCTGCATCGATGCGTCCTCAATATCAAGAGAACATTCTGGAAATTTCACGCATCCTCCGTTCTTGCGCTCTTGAGTTTTGGAACTGAACTTTGGAGGTTGATGATGATGTTACATGAGAGCACGAGGCGCAAGATTGCTGACAAATGCATATTAACAGGGGCTAATATTATTAACCTTAAAATTTATATTTAAAAAGATATAAACTGCTTTTATTCCAGACAAAGTAAAAGAAATAAGACTTTATCCATCCGTCTTTCTCCATTCATATCCGTCTTTCGGATGAGATGTTAAACTGAGGACTCTTTGTGGTCATTAAAAATTCCAGGGCACTTCTCGTAAAGAGTAAGGGTGTAACTTTGGTGTCCTGGCCAAATTCCCTCCATCGGCCCTTACCGATCATGGCCTACCAATCATCTCCATCAACCGAATTGGCTCTATCACAGTCTCTCCACTCCAGCAATAGCTGTGTGGTGAGCAGACTGGTGCTGTTGTCCTGCGGCTGCTGTCACATCCAAGTGGATGCTGCACACTGGTTGTGGTATGGAGAAACCCCCCTCCCCATCATTGTGAAGCGCTTTAGGTGTATTGCTATACACAATAAATGCGCTATATAAATACACACATTACATTACATTAATATTACAAAAAATATTATAGGAATTGTATTACCGAAAATGTCCTTGATCTGTTAAACTTAACTTAGTTACATTTGGAAAAAAAGTATTAACATTTCACAGAAAGTCAAATAATTTTGTTTTTATGTGCATACTGTATACAGCTATAGAGTAAAATTTGCCTTTTCTAACAGAGCCACTAAATGCCTATATAGATTTCTTTAGCTTTTTTTTGTCCCAGTGCTGCCAAACATAAGAAATTGCATCTATAAAACATATGTCACATAAAGGAATTCCTGTAGGCCACGAAAAGCAAAAGTATCAGCAAACATTCCGGAAATACTAATTAATTCATTTATTTACTCCTTATCAGAGATTGCCGTGGGCTAAGGCGAGCACAATGATGCTGTATTTCTATTTTACCCTTTCAAGGATTTCCACTGATAGGAAGTGATGACAGTGGCGTCTCGCTGTACCATTAGTGTCAGTTTTCATTAAGCTCATGTCCCCTGAATGCTCGCATGCAAGATGATGAGTGCTTTGCTTTTAAGCTGCAGCTATGGAAACAGCTTTGTTCTAACCTCATGGAAAATGTGTTCCTAAATTTTTTGCCATTACATGTGAACGGTTTTGACGCAGCTCCCTCTTATAGGCAAACCTTTTATAACATGCCATATCTTTTGCATGTATATATGCATGTTATGTAGTTTTATTTGCTGACAGCATGATTTTAAAGTTAATATCGACCTTTTTCCTACATCCCATGAAGTTTTGCATTAATTATTCAAGTAACTTCTGTAAACAGTCGGTGAATGGGTTAAAAACTGGGCACAATGAGGTATCATTATTCTCTTCACAGTTCATCCGTCCATTAAAAGGAAACTTATTAGCATAGACAGACTTTCAGCAAAACCATAAATAACCCCCAAAACAAGTCTTTCTGCAGCAATATTACAGATGTGTTGAAACTGTATAGGGAATACAAAGGGTAAATAATCAGAAGAAGAAATCAGTTAACTTAAAAGACCCACAGATTCTTGTGATGCTAATGTATACTGCAAAATACCAAGCTTTTTTTCATGATGGATAAAAATAAAGCATATTGTTGAACATTGTTTTCACTTAGTATGTGTATTAATTGTAGCCTAACCTTATTATTTAAAATGATTTGTTTCAATTGTTTTGAAAGAAAGTTCCTCAAATTGGAAGTACAACCTATAATATTGTAAAATGCTAATCAAAATTATGTTTATTTTATTATATAATGTTATTCCACTGCTCTCAGGAATAATTGTTGCTGATTGGTCAATCGTAACATTCCAAGGTTTGTTATATTTTGGTTAAAATACATCAAGGAGGTTGTTATTGCAAATCCAGACACGCCTGTTGTATAAAACTGAAGGGCTTCTGTTTCTAAAGGGCTTCTTCTTATTCTGCAAAAAATGTAGTTTGTGACATTTATTACACCTCTACTTGACTGAAAACATAAAAATTAAACATAAAACATTGTTATGAGTGATAATAGTTTATAAATCCTTTTATTAAATGCAAAGCTGACAGAAACAAAAACAGATAAATAGAGCTAAATAGAGCATTCAACAACCTGCACATTTTTTATCCCAAAATTATGCCAAACAGTCAAAAACAGCAGAGCGTCAGACAGTGTGGTTGTAAGTATGGATTTTAACATAATTACTGATGGTCAAGGTGATTGAAAGTTCCTGGATGAGCCTGCATTTTTCAGAGGTTGTTATCTGGGAATAACGTACAGTGGAATGTCACAAATGACGAATCAGAATTGTGTATTCCAGACAGCTGTGTAATAATCCCAGATAACAACCATTGAAACTAACAACACTGCCCTTTGATCTTGACCATTATTGAGTATATTCATTACATATTTTAATGCTTCTCTGTCAAGCTGCTCTTTTTGACAGTAAGGCATAACTGTACCTTGTGACTGAATAATGCAAAAGTTGATATAGGCTGCATTCACCTGTTTGTTTGCATTTAATTAAATAGTTAGTAAATTATTAGAGATCAGATCAATAATTTATGTATAATTGATTAATTTCTAAAGTGATGTCATGAGCAAGATAGTGTACATCCAGTATGTGGTTTTTGCAGAATAACCTTCAGGCTTGTACAACAGCCATCTGCTTTACATCAGCCTGTCGAGGTTTATTTCCTGAGAACCTCGATGTACATTATTCCTTACTTGTATTATACTATATTACATTACATTTTTACATTATAAATTATATGAGGGGTAACGTATTTCCAGCGGGTTGTTATCACAGAACAAACCCAATGTAGTGTTTTTCTTTTTTCTTTTTTTCTTTTTTTATAATCAGCTTGGTGTGAACTATCCTGCTTTTAACATGCAGCTACTTCCCTCATAAGTGAATTATACTGAATCTGTCAAAATTATGCTTATGAATGGAAAGTTGCCAAAATGCAGCAAGTTCAAGTACATTCTAATTAAACTGCTTTTACACCACATAAATAATTATGAGATTAACCCGTTTGTAATCTATTGCAGTGTAGAAAGCAAACACCCCTATTAAGATTAATTAGGAAGACTAATAATATAACTAATGATTAATATAAACATTCTGATTTAATTAAACAATTTCATTCAACTGTTTATTATATATAAACTTCAATCAACTATAACAGATATGAAAAATGGAGGCCGTACATATATTGCCATACAAACATGTGAAATTATGGCTAATAATTTTGGACATAAATGTACATATTTGTAATTTCAATGGTTGAAAAAAATAAATGTAAACTGCATTTTTAAATCTAATATATGTGAAATCTAAACATGAACAGTCATATGTGGAATTTGCATATATTGCCATATATCAGATTTCTATATTGCATTGAACAAGACAGCAAGTCTTTGTTTACACAAAATATTGATTTTGATTATATATTATATAAATACAATATTTTAATATTTGAACATTCGTTCATCCATTACTTATTTTCATTCATAAATATGTAAGAATTGCATCACATTTAATATTTCAACACATCTGTTTTCCGAAAGTGAGAATAAAATATTAATAAGTTGTTTATTAAGCACTTGATCACATTATTGTTTTTAGCCTAATAAAGGAAACAGCCCAGAAAATTTGTAGCTGCACATCACAAACAATTGAAGCTGTCTTTCATGTTGGCATATATTCATTGGCTTTAATAAAGAATGCCACCTTAAATCTCTTAGCTGAATGCCGTTGTCAAGCTGCAGTCATTTCCCATTCACCTTATTGCTTTCTTCACTGCCTCTCCTAATTTCTTAGAAGTTTTCGACTGAAATAACATAGGAAGGCATTTATGCGGTTACACTGTAGAGGTGGCTAGAAGTGTCACAGGAAAATATGTCTTGTCTTTCGTTTAGCTGTCAGTCCATGTGCCCGTAAATCATCCCTCTTTTCTTTCTTCCCTCAAACTTGTCTTTATCTTCAGCTTGAACACTTGGGTAACCTCAACCGGAGACCATTCGTCACCATTTACAACTATATGCCATTAGCGCTTCTGTGTTCAGTGACCATTTTGCATGCGAAACAAATGGCCCGAGCCATTCTCGAAGAAATTAATGCATTCACTAATATGCAAGTAGGTGGAGAGATAATAAGCCTTATTAGTATAATATTCCCTTTTCCCCGGAGGCCTGTTTCACACCATGTCATGACTGTAGACGGAGTAGAATTACAATGAATTGGTGCACGTCCTCCCACTAAAACACATTGAACACTTTGAAAGCTTGTATTACTTGTAAAAACTTTTCAAAAAGTTCTCTGCCAGTTTAGGTGAGGCACTGTTGGCAAAAACTTGTCCATATTTCAGTCCAATATAAATAAAACACTTAGTACTGTCAAAAGATTAAGCATGATTAATTGCATTCAAAATAAAAGCCTGTATTTACATTATTTATGTGTACTATATCATTTACATAATACAGTATATGTGCCATGTGCATATAAATACACACATACAGTACATGTATATATTTAAGAAAATGTTAGTGTTAATGTGTCCAGTGAGTGTGCAGTATATATATAACGGTTATATTTTATTATTGAACAACAACCATGTATATACAGTATACACACATACACATAAATACAGTGCATCTGGAAAGTATTCACTTCACAAAATTATTTATTTCACAAAAAGTATTTATTTCACAAAAGCTTCACTTTTTCCACATTTTTTTTGTTTCAGCCTTATTCCAAAATGGATTAAATTCATTTATTTCTTCAAAATTCTGCACACAATACTCTATAATGACAATGTGAAAAAAAAAATTTTTAAATTGTTGCAAATGAATTAAAAATAAAAAATCACATGTAGATACGTATTCACAGCCTTTGTCGTGAAGCTCCAAATTGAGCTCAGGTACATTCTGTTTCTACTGATCATTCTTGAGATGTTTCTACAGCCTAATTGGAGTTCACCTGTGGTAAATTCAGTTGATTGGACATGATTTGAGGCATACACATGTCTATATAAGGTCCCAGGGTTGACGGTGCATGTCAAAGCACAAAACCAAGCATGAAGACAAAGGAATTGTCTGTAGACCTCCGAGACAGGATTGTCTCAAGGCACAAGGCTGGGGAAGATTAGAGAAACATTTATGCTGCTCTAAAAGTTCCATTAAGCACAGTGGCCTCCATCATCCAAGAAGCAGAAGATGTTTGGAACCACCAGGACTCTTCCTAGAGCTGGCCGGCCATCTAAGCTGAGTGATTGGGGGAGAAGGGCCTTAGTCAGGGAGGTGATTAATAACCCAGTGGTCACTGTCTGAGCTGCAGCGTTCTTCTGTGGGGAGAGGAGAACCTTACATAAGGACAACCATCTGTGCAGCAATCCACCAATCAGGCCTGTATAGTAGAGTGGCCAGACAGCACATAGCAGCCCACCTGGAATTTGCCAAAAGGCATCTGAAGGACTCTCAGACCATAAGAAACAAAATTCTCTGGTCGGATGAGACTAAAATTAAACTATTTGGAGTGAATGCTAGGCGTTACGTTTGGAGAAAACCAGGCACCGCTCATCAATAGGCTAATACCATCCCTACAGTGAAGCATGGTGGTGGCAGCATCATGCTGTGGGGATGTTTTTTCAGCAGCAGGAACTGGAAGACTAGTCAGGATAGAGGAAAAAACGAATGCAAAAATGTACAGAGACATCCTGAATGAAAACCTGCTTCTGAGTGCTCTTGACCTCAGACTGGAGGGACGGTTCATCTTCCAGCAGGACAATGACCTAAAGAACACCACCAAAATATCAACGGAATGGCTTCACAACAACTTAGTGAATGTCCTTAAGTGGCACAGCGAGAGCCCAGACCTAAATCCTATTAAACATCTCTGGAGAGATCTGAAAATGGCTGCAAACCGTCGCTTCCCATCCAACCTGATAGAGCTTGAGAGGTACTGCAAAGAGGAATGGGCAAAAATTCCCAAAGACATGTGTGCCAAGCTTGTGGCATCATATTCAAAAAGACTTGAGGCTGTAATTGCTGCCTAAGGTGCATCAACAAAGTATTGAGCAAAAGCTGTGAATACTTATGTACATGTGATTTTGCAGGCGTTTTTTTTTCATAAATTTGCAACAATTTCATTATGGGATATTGTGTGCAGAATTTTGATGAAATAAATGAATTTAATCCATTTTGGAATAAGGCTGTAACATAAAAAAATGTAGAGAAAGTGAAGCGCTATCAATACTTTCCGGATGCAATATATAAATGAATCAGAATGGGGAAGAAATGTCATTTAAATTACTATGAACATGGCATGGTTGTTGGTGCCAGACAGGCTGGTCTGAGTATTTCAGAAACTGCTGATCTACTGGGAGTTTCATACACAACCCTCTCTAGGGTTTACAGGGAATGGTCTGAAAAAGAGAAAATATCCAGTGAGCAGCAGTTCTGTGGGTGCAAATGTCTTGTTGATGCCAGACATCAGAGGAGAATAGCCAGACTGGTTCGAGCTGATAGAGAGGCAACAGTAACTCAAATAACCACTTTTTACAACTGCAAAAGAGCATATGCAAAAGAGCATCTCTGAATGCACAACACGTCAAACCTTGAGACAGGCAGCAGAAGACAACACTGGGTGCCACTCCCGTCATCTTAAAACAGGAAACTGAGGCTACAATTCGCACAGGCTCACCAAAATTTGACAATAGAAGATTGGAAAAACGTAGTCTGGTCTGATGAGTCTCGATTTCTGCAGCGACATTCAGATGGTAGGGTAGGATTTACATCAACAACTTGAATGCGTGGATCCGTCCTGCCTTGTATCAACGGTTTAGGCTGGTGGTGGTGGTGTAAGAGTGGGGGATATTTAGTACCAATTGAGCATCGTGTCAACGCCACAGCCTACGCCATGTCCATCCCTTTATAACCACAGTGTACCCATCTTCTGATGGCTACTTCCAGCAGGATAACGCACCATGTCATAAAGCGCGAATCATCTCAGACTGGTTTCTTGAACATGACAATGAGTTCACTATACTCAAATGGCCTCCACATTTGCCAGATTTCAATCCAATAGAGCACCTTTGGGATGTGGTGGAACGGGAGATTCACATCATGGATGTGCAGCTGACAAATCTGCAGCAACTGTGTGATGCTATCGTCAATATGGACCAAAACCTCTGAGGAATATTTCTAGTACCTTGTTGAATCTATGCCACAAAAGATTAAGGCAGTTCTGAGGAAAAAGCAGGTTCAGCCCGGTACTAGTAAGGTGTACCTAATAAAGTGGCCGGTGCGTGTATGTTTATATATCTATGTTTATGTAAGTGTTAATATTTTGGTTTTGTATTTTTAAATTTCATATATTTTTTATCTCTATATAAGCAATACTTGTACACAATGAGTATACACATTATGTAAATACACACTATGCACATACTATTTTTTATTTGGGTCTAGTTAAGAGCGATTGATTGTTTGACAGCACCAAATACAATACAAAGTCCCTTTTTAAATGTTTTACTTTTTTACACACACACACACACACATATATATATATATATATACACACACACACATACTTTTTTATTATTAATTAATAATTAAATTATAATAATATTTATTTTCTCTTGCGTTGAGCCATACATTTCAACACAAAACATAGTTCATACATAATTTGGTTAATTGTATGCAGCATACTGTACAAAATAGTATTTATTATTTAAATATTATTATACATCCTGTCTGTAGTATTTTCTGAAAAAAAAACTCTCAGTATGTCAAAAAAGATAAAACAATAATTTATATATTTTTTAAGCTAGTTGTATGTAGATTCAGTGCATGTTTAATAAAATAATCCATATTTGCATATTTAAATAGATTTTAGAAAACTTGTAATACAATTTTTGTTGTAATTTTAAATGTAATCAGTCTGTTGGGAAATTTGATGCTAATTATTAGTTTAGTTTTTTACTCTATTCATCTGCAGTGTTTTGCCTTAATGGAAGTGTAATTTTCCATTGGCCGTTGGAGACTATAAAAATCAGGACATGCTTTTGTGCACTAGGGCACTAAACACACAGTTAAGCATTCCTGCTATTAAGTCAGTATTAATGGATTAAAAGCATTACATGCAGTGATTGAGCACTAGTTCTCAGTATTGCTTTAAAACCTAAGGGGTTTTGCAGATACAAGGAAACAAACAACATTTTCCATAATGTTTTGATTATTTATTTGTAATAATATAAACGAGGGGAAATTAGGACATGCTCTGGATTCAGTATATTTCAGTCATTGGATTTCTTTTTATGACAGATGTTTAATGGTTTTAAACCATGTTTTAAAATATTCTCTTACCTTTTAACTTTATTACATACTTTTATTTTTTTTAGAAAACAAAAATCTATGGTAGATCTGTCAATTTATGTAAATCTATAAAAATCATATACTATAAAATTCTTTAAATATAGTAACGCATGCTAATAATTCTAAATAATTCAGTGCATATATATATATATATATATATATATATATATATATATATATATATATTTATATTTATTTTTTTATTTTTTTTTTTTTTTTTTTTTTTTTTTTTTGCTTTTTGAAATATTTTGTATTATATAAGTTTATTGATATATTCGAAATAAAATAATAATTTGATAATACATTTATAATTACAAATACTTTTATTGTATGAAATGTTGTTATTCCCACCTGATATTTATATTACCTACAAATTGATGGTATGGAGGACTTTGACCCGTGGATCCACCTGTTTTCCAAGAAACCACTGATGACTCAATATAAAATGCACCCAGAGGGGAGAAAACATAATCATAATAATTACTCTGCCTACCTTTTGGAACAGCTCTCCTGTGAAGCCTTAAAATAGATACCTTAGGGCTTGAAGCAGAAAATTGAAGCTATACCAACCATAAAGGTTTGTAGTAAGTAGGCATGGCTAAGTCAGACAGGCTTGTGAGTGAGTGGCCATAATAAAACAAATGGCAATTTCATAGCATTCATATGTTATCTCCATTCTGCTTTAAGCAAATCAATTTGAGCAAATGAAAAATCCTATTAATATTCAGAAGCTGGACAGCTTATCAGTAGTAATATTAGTATTTATTCATATTTTATTAACCAGTAGTGTGTCATGATAAAAAAAAAAAAAATCCAGGCTCATTTTCAAGACAAACCTCTATATACATTTCTGGAGACCACCATATATGTCCCAGGAGCTACGCTTTTTTGCAGTTTTTGTTTTCGTGAATTTATGAGAGGCCGCTGTGTACACTTTTTGAGATCTCAAATTTCTCTTGTGCCATTTGCGCCTGCTGTTCTCATGTGAGTCCACCAGAGGTCACTGTTGACTGATTGTTTGACAGACTGAATGACTGACTGACTGACAGATCGACTGACCCACCCACCTCCTTCCCTAAACGCAATCAATACTGTTTTCATAAGCACAGATTGACCCACCCACCCACTTCCCTAAACCCTACCGACAGTTTTAAAAATCTTGCCTGATTTTTACCACATTTTCAGATATTACAACATTCTCACCCTGTTATTTAATTGTTTATTGTTTTTTGGATTCTGTTTTTGTCTTACCCGCTTTCTGGAACCGTTCCTCACTGGACTCGAACCCCGTCGTTGTGGTCAACAACCTCTCTGTGTCTCAAGTCCATCAACATACAGTACATGGCGGGCTAACTAGACGTCCATAAAATATATATTTTTAATTTCCACACAAAAGTAAGCGCAAAAAGCAACTGCATCATACCACCCCATAGTGTTTGTTTTTTAAAAATGAAATGCAGCCATGCATACTTCTGGCTACATAATTCGCGATCTCCAGAAATGTATATAGGGCTACGTTTTCAGAAGGAGCCTGTGTTAAAAAAAACAATGATCACACAATAATTGTGGAAAATATAATTAAAGATTGTAATATTATCGATAAAAGAGGATTGATTAAGAATCGCAAGCATTTATTTGTATTGCAAGTTATCTAAAAAGATATATTTAAATATGCAAATTGTCTATTATTCAATTAAATATGCACTAATTTGCATACAAGTCTAGCACACAAATGTGAACATTGGATAAAGTCAGGATTAACATTTCTATTTCATGTTTTGGTTTATTGGTCAAACTTTTTGTTTTTGTCTTTTATATACACAGGCGATTTGGGAAATCTCTTATTATACCTCTATTATTCTGAAAAAAACTGTAAACAACCCATCCTTTTGGTAACACTTTAGAATAATGGTCCATTTATTTAATGTTAGTTGATGTATTTACTAACATTAACTAAGTATAAACAATCTTGTAAAGCATTTATTAATGGTTCAACATTAACTAATGCATTATTGAAATTCAAAGTGCTTGTTAATGCACCATGAGTTAATATGAACTAACATGAACTAACGCTATTTAACTTATATAACATTAACAAAATGATTAACTACTGTAATAAATGTATTACTAATAGTTTGTTCTTGTAAGTAAATACATTAACTGACATTGACTAATGGACCATTATTTTAAAGTGTTTCCACTTTTTTTATTTTTTTTATTATGAATACAGTTACAAGCCCATAGCCAGGGGTGTTTGGGGTGTTCGAAAGACCCACCCCCTTCTGACAAAGTCCAGAATTTGGCCCCTATATTAGCTCATTTGTCCCATTTTTGACAGTATGCCATCATATATTGTGAAAATTACCAATAGAAGAAAGCTTTAAGAAGAATAACCAATAAAAGAAGGCTTTTATTATTTAAATGAACAAATTCTGACTGAGGAAATGAGCTGGCCAGATTATTATTTGCCTATAAATTTTTTATTTAACGCATGTTTTAACAGATTCTCAAATTGTTTGTGTTGTTTGTTTGTTTTTTATGATAGATGATAATAAATTAGCATAAAAAAGTTATGTTTTTATATTTCTAAAATTCTAATATCATTACCTTATTTATTAGACTGTAATAACTTATAATTTGTGAACAAACATCATTTTTGTAAACAAAAAAAGTATTATAAGCACTGACAAAAATGTAGGAAGTATTTTTGTTGCATCAAAATGTACAAATTAGTGCTTAAAATGTCACTAAAATGCAGTATTTGAATCTCGAATATCTGCAAAAAGGTTCACTTTTTGAGAAAAATAACCACCCTTTTAAATAGGCTGGTTTTGGGATCACTGTAGACAGACAGACAGACAGACAGACAGACAGACAGACAGACAGACAGACAGACAGACAGACAGACAGACAGACAGACAGACAGACAGACAGACAGACAGACAGACAGACAGACAGATAGATAGATAGATAGATAGATAGACAGATAGATAGACAGATAGATTAGGGATGCTCATTTCGGTTTATTTTACCAACTGACGTAATGCACTATTCCCCTCAGGGTTGAGTTTTATTTCAGTTTATTTTTTTGTGAGGCACACAGGGCGCATAAGCTGCACGCATACAGTTAATAAACCATTCAAAAAATGCCCTTCTCAACACAAAAAGTGCGTTTGGTGATCGGCCCCTTATGCAGCCAAACTTTAAAAATATATAAAATAATATTTTTTTATAGTTTAACTGATACCATCAATCGGATATAAACACACCATTTCGGTTAACGGTAAATCAGTTATTTTGAGCATCCCTAAGATAGATAGATAGATAGATAGATAGATAGATAGATAGACAGACAGACAGACAGACAGACAGACAGACAGACAGACAGACAGA
>CAIGQZ010001474.1:1087515-1099279 GCA_903798205.1 Danio tinwini | reverse complement strand
TATATATATACTGTATATTAGTTTTAGGCACGATTTGAGAACATAAAGAGTTAACCAGATACAATACAAGCGGTTACAAGTAACATGTACTGTGTGTGGGTCAATGGCAAAGGGGGTTCAAAAAGCATCATGTACACACATTTTTGCAATAAACTATTGTAGTTTTAAGAAATTTTGAGAATAAAGACATTATTACTGCCTATGAATTTAAGCTTTTACATCATGTGCATGCAGGGGCAAAGTATTTACTCCTAGTTATTTTGGGAGCGACGGTGTTCGAAAATAAATCTGCGAAATTAATCAGCACCAGTACAATGACACCACTATAAAAACGACTCAGAAAAAAAATGCTGCTCGTTTAAGCAGAGGTTATCTTAATTTATGATGTGTATATGTGGAGCTGAGAGGTTGCTCTCAGCCGAGGGGTGTGTGTGTGTGTATGTGTAATATACACAGCTCCCAGTGTTCCTGCAGGAGACACAGCAACACCCACATGCGCAACGCCATCGCTCACACGCACACCTCCATGCTCCGCCATGAGGCTATGTAAGCGCTTTCTGTCAGCGAGGGCCTGGAAAGTCTAGCCACGGTCTTTATGGATGATCTCGCTCGCTGTCGTATGTTGAAAAGGGCCCGTTGACCCCCACTAAATTAGTTAGAAAATAAAGAATGCAACCAGCGCTCACCGTCTCTCCAACTCTCACTCACCTCATTTCATGGTTGCACTCACTGTGCGGTAGACAGATGGATTGCCAAGTCATTAATCAAAGGCGATCTGTTTTTTTTTTCTTTGCTTTCATAAATGAAAAAGCATTTCTTTATTTATTTAGCGTGACAGTTTAGCGGCACAGGAGGCCAATGCACTCATGTCTTATAATCTGCTTGTCAAAGCCAGTTAACCTTCTAAGGGGGAAATAAATACGAATTCTGCACTAAACTTATCAACACATGTAACGGCAGCACTGTTTGCTGATGCTGGAAACTACTGCTGAATTTTGTATAAAAGTATAAAAGCTGAATCATTGCCTCTGTATCACGCAATGACTTTGCAGGTATAGCTATTGCGCATGAAGGCATATTTAATGCTTTTTAATGATTTAAGCTCTGGCGGTAACTACGCTAATATTTAAAGAGATAATGATATGAGAAATCAAATGATTTTCTTTGACATATAAGAGCCAGGATACATTAAACTGTCGGTTGGTTAGCCTAGTTGGTTTGGTTTGTTTTACATGTCGGTTCTTGTCAAGTTAATGTCGGAGCTCATTGGCCTGATTCAAATGTCAAATTGGTGTCAGACCGTTGGCTGAAGAGAGCGATCTGACTATACGATTAGGGGCTGATCAAACCAAATGCGCTTTTTGCATTGAGAGGTGCCTTTTTTAAATGATTTACTAACAGTTGCAAGTGTTTTCCATACTGTGCATGCGCCCTGCAGGCTTTGCATTTTAACTGTCGGCTGTGCCTTGCTTATTTGCCGTTGTGCACTGTGCGCCTGCTGTTGGAAAAAAAAGTCAACTCTGATTGGAAAAACCGCGCTACATCAGTCATGTCTTTTTCATTCTCCAATCAAATGAAAGCAGAGGCGGGATTTCCATTGAGGTAAAAAGCAGTGCTTATGTTAAGACAACTACAGAGACTTTTGAGGATCGAGATCGTGGTCGCGCTTTCAAGTTATTCAGAGCTGTATGACTTCACAAATTGTGATTATCACAATATTATTAAATATTAAAATGATAACAATATTAACAGCAACACTCGCGAAAAAAACGCAGCTGATTCAGTCATTGCCTAGCATCATAAAAAGCGTAGCGCACTTAAGTTTTTTCTAAACAAAAAAGGCAGTACGGTGTACCTTACGTTTTCAGAATGGGAAAGCATGTTTAGTGTGATTGAGGCTGAGAAGGCACACCAAAGGTATTTAAACTTCACTTCGCTTTACTAAAACATACTTTGGAGAAATTGTAGTTACCATACATAGCTTTTTTTTTTTTGCTTGCTTGCTAGCATTGTAATGTTCATCTAATAGTACTTATGTGCTGCACTAAACACTTCCACAGAAATGATGTGTGATGCTTGCTGTGACTACAGTATAAAAGAAGAAGAGGTCTGAATGACATCCAAACACAGGTAGTCACAAGAGATGCATTTAAGCGCATGTCTATACTAGGTGGAAGTGGTAATGTATTTTCAGTCATTGGAGCACAAGTGGTCAGCTGAGACACATGTTAATACAAGGTTTCAGACTTTTCAGTTCATCAGAACAGTTGATTTGGCCATGTTAAAGACTCAAATATAGGATTACTCAAACAACAAAATGGTATAGAGGTGACTTCAAGGATTCAACATGGTGTGCAGTGCCAGGTTTTGAAAAAACAAAACAAATTAAATGCATAGGATTCAGAGGCAACTAAATAACTGAAAGATCTGAAAACAAAGCAAAGATAGCTTTAATCATTATTAAGTGTATATTTAATTACTACAATACTTTCTCACTACAAATCACATCAAAAAAAGTTAGTCAGATATACAGTATGCACTTAAAAATAGCAAACAATTTGAACTAATTATTATTTAGCAAGTACTTTCACAAATTTCACAGTTTTTAACCCAGTTTCTCTCTTACTGTTTTCTCTCAAAATACTATTTAAATTGTCATCTTTTTAGTTGGCCCAAGCTTGACCCCATTTTTTTAAAAAGGTGCAGTAGTTTGACACCCAGTGGTTAGTAATTAGGTGTTGCACACCTGGATCAAAACAAACGCAAGCGAGGCTGATTTAAATTGTGTTCTATATAAAAAGCAACGGCACGCGAAAGAAGAAATATTTTCCATATTAAAAAGTTTTTGTTTTAACCAAAACCTCGAATTGATATATAAGAAACTGCTACTATTTCTTGCAGGTGAACGACAGTAAACTGACAATGATCACCTCAGGTGCCTCATGTGCTTTATTCAGTGTTAAATGCTAACAATGTGAGTTTGAATGCCATTTTACATGACATGTATTGCCAGATTACTGAAAGCAGCAGCAGATAGTTCACCTCAGATCTTGAAAATTAATTAAACTGTTTGAAATTTAACTTTAGAACTGTGAAATAATGCAAACATTCTACATTTATGTTTAATAATGTTAAAGAGTATTAAGTATTAAGAGTTTTAATTAGATTATAAACCTTACCATTTCATGAGTGAGTGCATATCCTGTGCTTCCTAATGACTGTATTTAAATTTCTGTCATGTTGCGTCCGCTGCAAACAGCCAAGTTGCTCATCACGACAAATCTCCTCATGTAGCGTGTTTTTAGGTCACGGGGTTATGTAACTTGCTCACCTAATGTTTCCCTTCATAATATTTATATTATTTGCTAATTAATAAACTCATGTGGAACTCTGAATCTGCATCTCATTTCGGAGTCTGCTACTTTCCACCGGAGGTCGCATTTTGGTCATGGGCAAATGCTTTGTGAGTCTTTCTGCTTGAATGAATGAAATATGCAGTTTTACAACAAGGCAACCCAGGGTGCTAAAATATAATTGGCTAAAGTGGCTTTGGGTGGGTTAGAACCAAAACAAAGACAGCATTCCTGTGCAGAAAACACATTTTTAAAGCAGAATATCCGATTTCAGCATTGATTTTCAGATAAACAAGAGTTTTCACTTCACATGTTTCTTAAATATCTGCAAACATATTATGGTATTTTTATGTTTTAGAAGAGTCAACAACTTACATAACAAAATATTGACTGGATTTCTATTAGTACAAGAGCAATAGCCATTCTGAATGTTGGTTTGATTAGAAAATAATCTATTTAACATTTTTGATGTTTGTTTTTCCAGACCTAATATTATATGTCTTTTTATATAAGCCCAATCATGAATGTCAGTTAAACTCATCAGAGACAACTTAATAGCTTAATGGTGATGAGTTAACATGGCAAAAAATAACTATTTCAATACTAATTTCTACTACACAAGAGATGAAACAAGTTTCAGTTGACATGTTAATTTATTTAGTATAACTTAAAGAGAATGAAAAGCACAGGAATTTTCATTCATTGGAAAGCAAATGGGTTTCCAAAGTGGATAATTATGTTCTCACTTCAGCTTGTGATAAAAATGTGTGTTGACATCAAACCTCACACAGTCTGGTTGTTTTATTCCAGTGTATGTAATCAAATGTGACTCTTTCTCAATAGCGACGTAATTGTTCTGAGATTCCAGTAAGAAGCGTTGTGGTTGTGAGGTTACGTTATGTAGATATCCATCCAAGCAGGAAACAATTAGCATGCGCATTTAATCACGTACTGTTAACAGTCGCCACTGTAGGGTCAAAGGGGCCAAGGGTTAATCTTCATATGGGACTTGTAAGACATTATTCCTTCAGGCGTTTGATAGCGGTTTTCAAACGGAAAAATCTGCCTTCCTACCTCCCTTTCAAGCCCCTCAGATGGAGACACAGAGACTAGGGTTAGCGTGACGCTCTGACGGCCACTTTCACGTTGTAAACAGCTTCTCAGCCAAATGGATTGTTCCGTCTGCCCTGCTGTTTACACGGGGGGCAATTACGTGATGCTTAATTTCATGAAAACAGGGGCGTCTGAAGATTGGCATCGCTGAAATGTAGACCTGATACGGCTGCGCTTGAAGCGGGAGATACGCAGCTGAAATGTTCCAGATAACCGGTTTGTCGGTGGCCAGACCCCCCCCCCCCCCCCCCCCCCAAAAAAAAAAAAAAACGTCTTGTGCGCCCCTGAGGCTCTTTCCCTCTGTCTGTCTTCAAAGTTCTCTAGGTTTATTCCTTCAATCAGCACGGAACTTGGTTTGTTTGATTCTTTACTGTGGTACTTTTGTATTTTGATGTAAACACTTTTGAGCAATTATGAAATGCCAATTTTCAAAGGAACAATTAAAAGCAAATATTTCAAATTTTCAGTGGATTTCATAAATGATAGAGAATAGAATAGAATTACTTATATAAACAACGAATATACAGTTTATATATATATATGTTATATAGATCAGGGGTTTCCAAACTTTTCAGCTCGCGCCCCCCAAAATAACAATGTCAGTGACATACAAGCCCCAAATATTCTCTGAGGTGGTTATAGATATATAATCCTTGAACACAACAACGCACACATACCAAAAGACCCAAGTCTATTCATTGTTTAATTTTGGATAATGCCTCTCGGATTTCATCCTCCATGTTCAGTTGTGGCCTGTATTTAATTTTAATGTACGTAAGTGCCATAAAAGTGTAAGAAAGTTTAACCTGGTGCCATAAAATCAATGTGCTGCATCTGACGCTATTGTCTTTAATATTACGTAATCACCCCAGGGGTTGCAAAAAAATAAAAAAATTAAAGGCTGATGTCTTTTTATTTGCATGTTGTTTATTATTAAGATGTTAACAATGTTACTATTAACTACTATTTTGTTCTTCAGTAGGTTAGGGATAAAATATGGTAATTTTAATAGTTTAATAAAATGATTTAGATTTTTGGAAATCGCAAAGCGACCTTCATTGTCCTGCTACCCACCGGGGGCCCTGACCCCCACTTTGGGAATTACTGATGTAGACAAACAAATCAATGCAAATACTATTTAAAACGAGAAGAGAAGAGAAACATTCCAGAAAGTAATATACACTATGGTTGTGCAGATTATCCAACACAATCGCATGCCAATTCATTACTTTGTGATTTAGTGGCTAATTCATATTAATTTGTACGATCTCAGTTGTATATTTAAATAAGATTTGCTCATCCTCCAATGAGCATTATGGTTAGGGGTGGGGTTTTGGAAACCATACATTTTCAATTGAATGAAATCATATGAATTTAAATGAATTTGTCATTTTTCTGACAATACAGTATGTAAAATAATTACATTTTCTCATGAGACCAGGCTGAAATATTATAGCGCAAACTGAAGTGCTGTGTGGTAATAAAAAACAAGTACAAGAGTGTTGAATATATTATACATAGTATACTTAATAGGAAAGCGATATACTAATTATACTATTATTAACTATTGCTAACTATATATGTTTGTTGAATAACTATAAATGTAACAATATACAATTTTGTAAACCTATTTGAAGAAATAACTACTCAATTTTAAGGAAGGCATAAAGATTACAAAATAAACCCACAGTTATCTTGCATATAAATGTATTGATTATTCAGTTTTTTTTCGTTTTAGGTCTTTTAAACAGTCTGCCATGAGAGTCTACCAAGTCTGTATATTTAGTTGTTTTCACCCAACTGTTCATCTTATCTGCATTTGTGTTTATCTCTTTTTTCTTCTTTTCTTTTTTTTCCTCTTCCAGACACATCAAAGTTGCAGAATCCAAGTCGTAAACAGTCTGTGTCCCGGAGCCTAAAACACCTTTTTCACTCCTCGACGAAGTTTGTTAAGAGTCTCAAAAGGTGATATGAGTGAAATTACAGGAAAAATAGGTGGCACTTTCCACAAATAGGTCACACATTGGTGTCATTTTAGTTGTATTGCAGCATTACAGACAGAAATGTGCATGAATGTAATTGTGAGCAAATCAAATCTTTATCCTTACTATTAAAATTGCACCTCTGAGATCTTGACTTTGTCAACGGAATCCAATTAAAGCAATTAAAATCAAATATAATATCATATTTTCAATCAATAAATATTAAGCCATATTTAGAATTATTTTAATAGTATTACAGTAGTTTTGGATGAGCTTTTTAATAGCGGTACATTTACTTTATTAATTAATAGTAAATATTAAATGTAAAACGTATTAACACTATTAATTATTAACAATACAAAGTAATTTCTTACCCATTTTAATTTTAAATAAAAACAATTTCCATGTGATTTACTATTTATGCAATATTATTTAAAAATCTGACAAAATTGCTGATAAGGATTTTAAGCTGCATTTAGACATTGCAGCATTTATATTTACAATATTCATGTATATTGATAGTAGTTTGCTTTAATAACTTTGCTTTGCTTTATTGTGACAACTTAAATGAATGAATAAATAAATAAATGTCATATTTTGTTTTCCCTATGGGGTTGATGATCAGAATCCTTTAAACATAAATAATTTCCTATCACTCAATTGCTGAAATATTTTCTATTATATTTATATTTTCTATTTATAATTGTATTAAATGGATAAATATATTTATATTTATTCTCTAATAATGATAAAAAATGAAGTGCCTTTAAAAACAGCTTCTCCAAGTGCTGTACATAAGCAAAACATATGCACAGAAAAAAAGAACCCCAATAAAGTATGCTGAAACTTTGTCTCAAGTTGAGCTTTAAAAGTCTGAAAGTCTTGCTAAAAATACATCTACTATTCTTGAAAAGTGCCAGACCTTCTAGGATTCACATTATAGCTGAATATGCTATATAGTTTTTTTGTTCTGAATAGCTTCTCTCTGCTGTTTTTTCCAGGGGAGTTTATATAGCGTCAGTATTTTACCATAAGGACAGTCTGCTAGTGACTAATGAGGATCAGATCCCCATAGTGGAGGTGGACGATTCATACAGCAGCTCCCTCATGCAGGACTTTCTGTGGTTCACCAAGGTATGTAAAAACATACAGCTGACCGCGACATTAAGCAGCAGAGAGGTCAGCGCGGAGATACTGCGCTCAAGTAACGTGCGTTTTGTTAACGCTCAACTGAAACATACATTTTCAGTGTTTTCGCAACACATCTCTTTGACAAGCGTCAATATTTTTGTTGGTTTCTTCCAAATGCAGCCTGCGGTCAGCTTAGCGTCCTAAATATAATCTGTCAAAGTGAACAGTCACCACACTTTTGACGTTAGACCGCGCGTTTGTAATTAGCCCATCATTACAAGGCTAAAGTGGTGTGTTGCAAGAAATCTTTGCAGAATACAGCTCTTTGTTAGACGGCCAAACGCTTTAAGATTTTATGGTGAGATTGGGGGTTAAGTTATACTCATGAAACGAGCCTCGCAGCATTTTAAGCGCCCGTGTTTAAATCCAAATGTTTATTTTACTGCTTGTCTCCTAATATGCAACCAGAAAATGAACGTTCGCCGAGATAAATTTTAATGTTGGCTTGAGGCAAGACAGTGCGGGTGAAAAGGGTAAAAAACTGAACCAATAGTTAGCATGCTCATGTTTTCCAGTTGATTTGATTACATTAACACTTACATTAACAATTGTAAAAAAAAATGTATTACACGTTTTATAAAATGTTATATTTAAATATGCAAATAGGTTGTTTTCTATCATGTGGTTCTGGTGATGCTCGAATTTCAGATGGAGGGCAGGAAGTAAAAAACTGTGTGGGAGACATACTGTAGAGGAAAGTCCGTAATTGTGTGATATTTCAAAGAAGATATAAATAGAAAATAAACACATATGTCAGGCATGATCCCTGTATCACAAAGAGGGCCGAGTTTTCTACTGAACTAATATATTTGAGGCGGTAGATACTGTATAACTGTGTTACATGAAAAAGACTATAGTAAATACTATAGTGGTTGGAAGCATACTATAGATAATTACTTGAATTAAACTCGTAGTAATTATATTGTTGCTGTGGCACAACATAACTGTAGTAATAATATAATTATTCAATAGGCTTCAGTTTTCTATGCTATAATCACAATGCACCAGTTTACACTAACGTTACAATATTTATTACCGTTTATTGGCTTACTGTAGCATTCATTAACAAAGAGATGTACACATTATACACTTTATTATGTGGTTCAAAAACATGTTTATTATAAATTACTATAGTGTTTTTTCCATGTGGATATCTTCCAGACATCCCGAAATAACAGATGAAAGCATACAAAAAACGTGGACACATAGTTTACATTAATATTTATTTATTTATTTTTGTAAGGGGAAAGTGCTCCACAATAATAATTCAAGAGTTCACGTTTAGCTGATGATAGATTATAAAGCTTGATTGGCATGCTGTCCCGAAGAGAGCCCTGAGCTCATAAGATCCTTGAGCCCGGGGCTCCCTCCCGTTTGCAAGGTGAGAGGGGGAGTTTGAGCTCAGGTAGATCTCGAGAACTCCCCTGCTGTAGTAGCTAATGAACAGATAGTAATTGCTTATAAAAGATAACTTCTTACTAGGAGCATGTCTATGGTGCAGATTTGGATTAGTCAATTAACTTAATTTGCATGTTTTTGGATGGTGGGAGGAAACCGGGGAACTCGGGGGAAACCCACGTGAGCACAGGGAGAACGGGTAAACTCCACACAGAAACATTGGCTGGCTTGGCAAGGACTAGAACTAGTGACGTTCTTGCTGTGAGGCAACAGTGCTAACCACTGGGCCACAGTGCCACCCATTTAGTAAAGGAGGAGGAGTAGGGGTGGAAGGGGGATTCTTCAAAGCGAAGATGGCTGTCATATGGAACCTAGGGTATTTATAGTGGCTTAGGAATTGTCTGATTGGTGAATCATAAAATTGAATAATGCAGTACCGGCTGCAAGCAATCATCAGCATGTGATCCTCTCGAAATTAGTTTATAAATAAACTTCACCTGTCTAGTTTTGTTAGAAGAATTGCACTTCTTTTTTTGTTCAGTCGATGACCTTATTATCAACGAACATTCACCACTGCTGCACATATAGACGTTCATGTTAGGGTTGTTTATTCTGCCAAAACGCCAGTAAAGACATGGATTATTGCAAAACAAGACAGAGATTTCATTACAGCGATAACATGGCAGGGTAAGTTATTTATATCCTCCTGGATTTTGTATAAGTGTGGTGATGTTTGGATCTGATTTTTATATAACACATTAACATATTTATACACATAGCTAGGCCTGTGTATAATCTTTATTGGTGCTGTCAAACGAATTATCACATTCAAAAAAAAGTTTGTACACATGGATGTATTGAATAAATGTTGATTACATGCCGCCTTTTCTTCTGTTTTTTAGTCAGTTTCTTGAACTTCCTCCCCTTTATGAGCAAAAACTTTTGGAAAGCTGTTCAGCATTCATCATTTTGGTCGATTTAAACAATTATAAACAGAAATATGTTGATGTTCTGACAATGATTCCTATGTAGAAGAACCACTTCCTGCCCTCCTTTGCGCCATCAATGACCTCATGTGAAAACAACCTATTAGTTATTTCATTAAATATGTGCTAATTTGCATATACAGTCAAAGCTTAACCTGCTCACCAAGGCTACATTTATTTAATCAAAAATACAGTAAAAGTTGTGAAATGTTATTGCACTATAAAATAACTGTCTTTTTAAATTTACTAATTTATTCTAGGGATTTTAAAGCAGAAATTTTAGATTCATTTCTCCATTCACATCATCCTTTAGAAATCACTCTAATATTTATTATTATTATTATTATTATTATTATTATTATTATTATTATTATTATTATTATTATTATTATATTTATTGTTGTTGTTGTTGTTGTTGTTGTTGTTGTTGTTGTTGTTGTTATTAATGGTAAGAAAAGCAATAATGACTGGAGAAATAATTTCATTTGAAACTACAGTACTTACAATAAGAAAGACGTTATGTAAAATTGTAATAAATATTTAACAATTTAACTTTTTTGTTGTTTAATAAATGCATCCTTGATAAACAGAATAATTTTCTTAAAAAAAAAAAAAACATGAAAAAAACTTACGCCAAACTTTTGACCGGTAGTGTATATGTAAAATCTGCAGACCCAAATTAATATGTGCAACAAATAAAAAACGTAATATTATATTTTAATTTGTTTTGCCTTTTTTTTGACTGGAAAACCACTAGCCAAAATCTCAAAAAGTCAAATGCATGAAAAAACTTCAGTCTCTCACATTTTCTAAACCCTGTCTCAAAGGTTTATGGATTGAAGGTTAAACGGTCAGATAAACTAGAAGGCACATACAGTAGATGGTCTTTTTTTATTTAAAAATTATTCACTTTTCAATCCGAAGGACCTTATTCTTGTCTGTCTGTAAGTCCACTGAGACACCTACTGTATAAGTGACTCATCGCTCAATATAAAGACCTCTGGCATTCAGACGTTGAGTGATGTTGAGGAATGAAGTAAATATCTTTCTCCAGATTCACCAGTATATGCATGTGCTTTCAGCTGTCGTGTATGTGGGAGGACGTCCGGTGGCTCAGACAGAGCCTGGCAGTCTCCACCTCATCCTCTTCCACTCTGCAGTCCAGACAGAAGATGCTGGCGGCCGCGGGACAACTGCAGGTTTGCCAGCCCGTGATGAGCCTTGCTAATAATTTATCACCATAATGGGATTTGATGTCAGTACAAATTGAAATTGAATGGGATAATCCCCGATGTGGGATTCAGAGCAGTGTGTGTCTGTGTGTGTGTGTGTGTGTGTATGTGTGTCTGGGTTTATGCTTGAGCATATTTCATATTGCATAACAATTATCATGGCCAGTAAACAGTTTTATTTAGCATAACAATATGATTTTATATTTATAAATATAATATTATATATTTATATAATATGTATGTTTATCTAAATAGACAATATTATTTTCATCTTTTATTACATTACAATTATTTAATTTAAATATGTTTAAAATACATAGTTTTTAAATTAGTATTAAAAATGTGTGTGTGTGCGTGCGTGCGTGCGTGTGTGTGTGCATGTTATTGTATATTTATTTTATTAAATATGTCATTAGTGTAATATGTGTAGATTTGATTAAATATATTATGTGTACATCAGAACACAATATAGCTTTATTCAGTGTATAAATATCTTCTATATTATATAT
>CAIGQZ010001474.1:1065843-1087415 GCA_903798205.1 Danio tinwini | reverse complement strand
TCCTATAGATATATATATATATATACTTTATATATATACTTTATATATTTATATATTTTTTTCTTTTCATCTATTTTTACTATAACATGTTTTATATTTTTCAATTTAAGATATTTTAAGCATTTGTTTTTACTCTTGCATGCAAATATAACTAATATCCAATGTGTTAAGATTTTTATTTGTATCAAAATTACATTGATAGCTTATTTCATAATGGACATCATGCACATCAACAGATTAAAGTTCCCAGGTGTACAATCTCCCTTCTCACATCGTGTCTATTGCTTTCTATTTCCAAACAGAATCTTCTGGGCACTCACAACCTGGGTCGAGTCCATTATGAGCCCATTAAAGATCGTCATGGGAATGTGCTGCTTGTGACGGTGAGGGAGATGGACAGTCTTTACTCCTTCTTCAATGGAAAGTGGATGCAGGTCTCCAAACTACAGAGTCAAAGGAAGTCCCTGTCTACACCTGAGGAACCGTACGCCCTCGACATCCTTCTCATCACCATACAGGTGAACACAAATATTATTAACACAAAAAGTATTTGCATAACTAAGTAGCATTTACATACAACTTCTATGTACCAATTTATTAATTCTGTTTTACACAATACAAGATTTTGTGAAGAATGCTGAAAAGCAGCAGCCATTGACTGTCATAATAGGAACACAAATTTTGTGAGGTTTGAACGGTAATCAGTGGTGGAAAGAGCAGGGCTGTGCACAGGGGGGGTGGCCCGGTGGCTAGAACCACTGCCCCTCTGCCCTCGTTGACTGAGGTGCCCCTCTCAGCCTTTTAAGTCTTCTAATTAAGTAGGCCTATATTTTCCATTATAATCACTTAAGTCTAGCTGATATTAGTAATCTAGTCTACGGCACATCATTTTATTGAAACCATGTTAATAGTAGGCCTATAAATATAAAAAATAATGTAATTTTAATATTTTAAAAGTTAATATAAATTTATGGTGTATAATAATAAATTAAATGTGTAATACTTATTTTTCCATTGAAGATGAGGCAGAAGCAGGCTCTGAGATTGAGAGAGAGAGACCATTGAGCATGAGCTAAATCAGACAGGTACTGGAAAGACCTGTAATCTAGAAGGGATATGCTAGATTGTAATACAAAGATGGATAGACATTTTAAAAATAATTTAAATATTGTAAATGGTTTGCTATTCATTCTAAGATGAAACTGCCTCAGAGTCAACTCAGCTAAGTAAAGGTAGTGGTCTACAAACTGAGCCAAAGACAGAAAATGCTCAGATTGAGAAAGAAAGGCAATACAATGAGACAAAGAGGGAAGAGATAGAGACAGATCAGGAAGATATGGAGAGTGAGACAGCCACAGACACAAGGGAGAAAGAGACAGAAAACTTTTGCTTCAGTTTTTGCTTCAGTTACAAAATCCATCCGATCATACAATGTGGCCTTTACTGAATTTACAAATTCAAAAGGACCCTGTCGTCCAATTCTCAATCATAAAATATGAGGTTATCAAAATCTTTCAGGACATGGTACCGATTAGAAAGGTTTTGCTGTAAAAAGGAACAGGTATGTTTCAAAATGTAAAACAGTAAATAGTTCCTGTTATTATCAGCAATGTGTAATGGTGAATTAAAAAAGATGAGGTTATCAAGATCTTTCAGGACAAAAAAGGTTTTGTTGTTAAAGCTACAGGTAAATATAAAAATTTAAAATAGTAAATAGTTCAGAAATTATTACAGAGTGTACTGTCTTCTCTTTTAATTGTATTTTTATAACAACTGAAAAATTTGTATTAGCAAGAACCCACCCACTCAGTGCCCCTTTTTTTAGTTTGGGCCACTGCCCCTCAAAATGTATGTGCACAGCCCTAGGAAAGTGTACTGAAAAATCATACTTAAAGTTAAAGTACCATTACTTGCTTAAAAATGTAATGCAAGTAGAGGTAAAGTATCTGTTGTAAATATTACTCAAAATATGAGTAAAAAGTAGTCCTTCAAAAGTACCCGTATGTAGTGAGTATAACACTGTAAAAAGCTGATGCATTTACATGTAATTTGTGGATGTGTGTAAATGTAACATTCTGTAGTGTATTTAGTTATTGCACAGCAGGCACACAATGTCATAAGATGTTAATATTAGGTTAGATTTAGGTTGTGATGTCAGGTGACCAAAATTCAATGTCTAGCGAGCGTCTAAAAACAACATTATTTTGATGTCTAATAACGACGTCAAATGACGTTAATATTTGGCTGATTTTAGGTTGTATTAGAAAATGACCAAAATCCGGTGTTGAGCCAACATCTTAAACTAACATCATATTGACTGACATACTGACACTTATTTATCAGCTATGGCAACCAAAATCCAACTTAATAGTGGTAACGTCCACACAACGTCAAGCTGTAACATCATTAGACGTTGATATTTGGTTGATTTTAGGTTGGATGTTGGACATTGATATTAAGCCTGACATTGGGTTCTGATGTCAACCTGATTTTAATTTCCAGACAAAATGTAACGTTTCTACAAAGTTGGGGTACAACATCAATCTGATGTCATGTTGACGTCCTGTGCCTGCTGGGTGATCAAGACCATTTCGGTCACCATACAGTAAACATACGTCATCTTCTCATCAGTGACATACATCTAAACATACTCTGGGTCAATGCGTGTAACGATTTTGGACATCTTCTTGGACACTTTTAATGCCTTAAAACAGTTTGCTGCAATTGTAAAATCACCCATATCTTGAGGTAGTTCATTATGAGGCAATTTACCTTCTATTGGACAGGAATCACAGGACTGATTTTTCTAATCCCCATAGACAAGAAAAAATAAAGTAGTGACTGCAGGTTGAAGGAAAGTAGTGGAGTAAACGTACCAATGCTGCACTGAAAAGTTACTCAAGAGAAAGTAAAAGTACACATTTTTAAAACTAATACGTAAATTACAATATCTGAAAAAAAACTACTCAATTACAGTAGTTTGAGTATTTGTAATTTGTTACTTTACACTGCTGACGGTAATGCAAACTGCATTGTAATGCAAACTGTGAATGAACTGCATTGCAAAGTACAAAGTATGTAAATTGCTATTTAACAAATGTTTAACATATTACTGCATATTGACCTTCATTCATTTTGCTTAACAATTCTGAGGTTGTGTGATGTTTTTAGAAAGGTTGCACTGGTAAGACCGTTTGGGCAGCTTTCAATACAGCTCATGTTTAGGTGACCTTTGGAGTTTTATAAGTTTCAAAAATCTGACATTTTTTTTACCATTTATCCATTAATTAGTCTGTGAAAATCCCAAACTGGAGTAAGCATCTATACTTAATGAGCTTATACATTGGCTTCAGTGTACAATTAGTGTATTTATGGCAGTGTAAGTCTAATGAATTTATTTTATGTAGGGGTTATTTGGCTGTATTTGAAAAAACACCAGCAGAAGCATAAATCAATTTTCAGAAAGAACAGCTCACAATATGTGATATGTGAAATACAAATACTTGTTGAAAATTCTATTAAATTAGAAATTGGAATTGGGCATGAAAAATCTAGATTGGTGCATCACTAAAACGGCTCATTTGAACTGTTGTTTTAATGGCAGGACATTCTGGCGTATCAGAGACGGAGTCAGCACCGGCTGTCCTCTGGCCTTTATCTGGGCTACCTGAAACTCAGCAGCTCTGTGGATCAGATCAAGGTTCTGGTTCCTCAGCGGATGCCCAACATGCTTTGCCACACCAAGATACGAGACAACTGGAACGTGTCAAGGTCAGCCCTATAGCATTCTTTAACATGTTATTGACTTTTGCACTCAGTTTTACAGCTGATTTTGATTATTTGTGTATCAGTTTTCATTGTTCTTACAAAGTTTTAACTAAATGCTTGTTATTTCAATGCATTTATTTATTTTTGGTCTGATGAGTTTTGGTTGTCATGAGTTGCTCCCACAAAATGTAAATACAAATAACTAAAATGTTGAGCAAAAAATAAAAAGAAACACTCTGCAACATTACACATGAAAGAGTTTATTGGACCTGCTTTAGGGAAAATTGAATTTTCAGAATTCAGTTTGCTCCTCAAAATTCATACAGTGCTTAATCTTGTTGTTCACAAAGCAGTTCTCTTAAATTGTTCTTTCTTTCAAGCCTTCTTTTTTCTATTTCCAAGCATAAAGCTTGTATTCAAAGCCTGTAATGAAAGCGTGTAACGATTTTCTGCTTTTTTTATGCAGTTTAGTGCTACACTGACCTTTTCTTGGTCAATAGTACACTAATCACATTTTAATGGTATTATATTAATTTACTAGTGAAGGGAGAAAATGGTTTGAGGGCTAAAAAATAATGTTATTTGTTTCATTATTTTACATTACAAAGAAGTACTAAACTGTAATATGTTTATATATAGTATTATATAATACTAAACAATAATATGCATTTCAAATTTGCATAAATTTGCAAAAAACAGTTAAGTACATGCAAAAAATAAGCCTCGGTGACACTATTAAATGTTATGATAATCAATGCATGATTAACCAAAAAATTATTAATTTAATACTTACTAATTTTACCAAAAATACCAGCAATGCATGTACATTTTGCAATCTAATAAATGTTGTTGTCATAGGCATTACATTTTAAACCTTTTATAGCACCTAAACCAGCTAATATTTCTTACTGGCGAAGCGAATGCAAGCTTTCCAGTGCGAGTGTACCTGAGAAGATTGAAATATGCCTGAACTCCGTGTCGGGCTCCCCCTCACCACAGGCTTACATAGTTTCTTGACACCACCATTTTTTACAGTCAAAACAAAACTGCTATTTGTTTTTGTTCGGTAAAGGAGCTATTTATTTATTTTCATCTCGGGTCATGGTGTTGACCTTGGTAGGTAGCTAGAGACAGGGAGGGTATTATCCTGCAGCTCTGTGTGGTAGTAAAACTAAATTTACTACGGGGCTGGACTGTGGAAGTCAGTGGGAGGTTCACACAGGATGATGCCCACTCACGGCTCGAGGAAAACCTCTGGAGCAAAGAAATTCTCCATTTTTTTCCAACCAACCAGCCCCCTAGACACTAGCCTTGAGGGTGTCCTTGAGACTAAAACCAAAATGCTCTATTTTGCCCCATCATCATCTTACCCACTTGCAGTGGGCTGATGCTTTTCATCCATTTTAGAGAAATTTGAATTTTTTTTGTCTCATTTGAAAGATAAAGTTTTTTCTGTGCTTTGCAAGCTACTCTGGCACTTCTGGAAAGAGTGATATAGTGCTGTGTGTACGTTGACTGAACGCTGTCTCTTCTCGCCCAGGGATGAGTGGGAATGGCTGCAGTCACTGTCTGGCCCTGTGGAAGTGGAAAGAGCAGATCAGGCTACAGACTGCCTTCTCTTCTCTGAGCTCCAGACGGCCATTAAAAGTCTGCTGCACCAGATTAATCTACCTCTCCACCAGGTACTGCAGTCCACAGGACTCTGGGGTAACTTGGTGTTAAAGGGATAGACTTTTAGAATAACTTGAAGTTATTTGTGCATTATGTAGTGTGGATGATTTGGAGATTTGAGAAAATAAAAGGTTAAAGTGCATTTAAACTGTGAGTGAATTGAGATCTACAATAAGATGAATGAATGGATGGATATATTGATGAATGGATGAGCAGATGGATAATAGATTAAAATGTAATAGATGGCCAGATGAATAGACAAACAAACAATAGATGGATGGATTTATAGATTGACAAATAAGGGAATGGATTGATGGGTAGGTGGATGGATGGATGGATAGATGGATGGATGGATGGATGGATGGATGGATGGATAGGTGTATTGATAGATGGTTTGATGGTTAGGTGGATGGATAGATTGATTGGTAAATGGATGGATTGGTTGATAGTGGATGGATTGATAGATATACTAATAGATATAGACAGATATAGAGACAGATGATTGATGGATAGAACAAGGTATCATAAATAATGTAGATGGACAGATGACGGATGAAGAATACTCTGGTTAAACTGATGGAAGAATGGACTGATGAATGTATAGATGTACAGTAGAGACGATGGATAGACAAATAGATGTATGGACAGAACAAGTAATGGAATGGAATGATGTTTGTATGAATGGATGAATCCATGGACTGCTATACAGATAGATACGTGAAAAAAATTGATAAATAGAAGGATGGACAGAACAGTTAATGGGATGGATATATAGATGTACAGTAGAGAACAGTGGGTAGACTGCTATACAGATAGATAAATGGAACAATGTATAAATATGTATAGACAAAACGGTTAAGGGAATGGAATGATGGATGGATGGATGGATGGATGGATGGATGGATGGATGGACTGCTATACAGATAGATACATTGAAAAATGTATAAATAGATGGATGGACAGGACGGTTAATAGGATGGATGGATGGATATATAGATGGAAAAATGGTGGATGGAAGGGGGGATTGACAGATGGAAGGATAGTATGCTGGATGGATGTTTAGACAGATGGTTGGATAGTAGGGCCGATAAAGGCCCAATCCCAATTCTATTTTTGTACCCCTACCCCTACCCCTTCCCCTTCCCCTTGGCCCTTACAACCGAGGGTTAAGGGGAAGGGCTTCAAAATTTACCCCTAAGAATTGGAACAGCACTACAACACCTGCACACGTCATCATATGTCATTGCGATCTCTTGCTTCATATGAGATCAGATGATCGCGACTGCTGTAGTTATTCCAGTTGTGTTATTTTTTGGTATTTATCTTCAGGAAATCACTGAAGGCATATATTACGTTATCATAACGATCTAATGTGAAAATGAATTATTTATGATTAATGGATGGATAGATGTATGTATGGGTGGATAGACAGTTAGACATGGTTGGACTGATTAATTGACAAACAGATGGATAAATATGGGGACTGTTGGATAGACTTTTATATGTGCAGATTAATGGATGGGTTGGTGGATGGATAGATGGATAAATACACAATGAATGAACAGATAGATAGACAGACAGACATACAGACTATTGCATGTTTACTTTAATACATGTCATACAATAAATACAGTGTGTTTAGCATTGCAAACAATTTTAAGAACAACTTTTTTGTTTCTGTATTAATGAGTTTTGGAGTTTTTGCTTGCTATTAGTCACGGCATGACATTGTTACCCTTCGACCCCCAAGGGTTAAAGTCTGTATGTGTGTCTGTGTGTCCCGCACAGGCCAAGCACTTCCGTCTCTACACACACGAGGTGCTGGAGCTGGGTCACAATGTGTCCTTTCTTCTGCTGCTGCCCGCCTCAGACGACGTCTGCTCTGCCCCAGGACAGACCAACCCCTACACACCACACTCGGGGTTCCTCAACCTCCCTCTTCAAATGTTTGAGCTCGGTACACTGGCTTCTGTTTCAACCCCTACAATATTAGCTCAGTTGGCCTTATAAAAATCCACAGATTCCTCCCCTCTCTGCCCCCAGTCACACTCCCTTAGGACCTCTAGTAAATCAAGCAGACACACACACACACACACACACACACACACACACACACACACACATGCAGACAGCACCACAGCTAGCCAAACAGCCCCCCGCCCCCCTCGCTGAGCCCTGACTGAGTAAAATAAGGAAAGGTTAAACAAGTAATCAATATTATAATTCAATAAAATGTGTTTTAAAGAATGGAGGATCGTTTTCATCCAAATAGCAGGGTTTATTTTGAGACGCGAGGGCAAACCGTGTGCTTGTGTTCTTAGCAGCGGTGCCAGTTTGAACACTTAGTAGCTTATTCAGCTGCTGTTGTGGGGAGAGTTTCAAACAACTTTTAAAACGTTATACTGTGAGGTAGTTTCAGCCCAAACACCATACACTTGTAAACCACCCACAGATTTCCATTACAAAAACATCTTTTAAAAAGATCCGCCAGTGTTTTTTGGGCCATTAATGATAACCTTGCCGGGGTCTCAGTTTCACTCTTCACACCAACCACCCTGTGTAATGCAATAACATCTCACTTATGACTACGCTAACTATAGTGTTCGTGTTTTTGTTTTGTCTCCTGGTGCAGTTCACTTCTGCTCGTATAAGGAGAAATTCATCAGTCTTTACTGCCGGCTGTCCTCAGTGCTGGATCTGGATGCTCTGATTACCCAGCAGGCTTTTAGAGAGGCCATCACTGACTCAGAGGTGTCCATTGCCAAACAGAGGCACCAGCACATTCTGGACTACATTCAGGTATGATGAAGCTCTCTGTGAAGGATGATTCGATTTGACGTTTCCTATCCCTCTTGTCCCACAATGAAACACAATTTCTCTTTGTAATGGACCCTTTTCACAAGCCTTTTCTTAAATCCTTGAAAGTTTTTAATATTTAGATTTATTTAAATGTGATTATTTCAAATGTATGTGCATTTATATGGATTTACAAATGTATTATATGATTTTTGCATCAAATTATAAAAATAGAATTACGGCATGTGTGAGGCATTTAAAATGCAGAGTGTATGGACAGGATAGTGAATTTGACGTTGTTGTCTCACACAATTTATTTTACTTTTTCTGCATTACATATAACACGAGTGACATAATAATATTACTTTTCTAAGTAATGAGTAAAGTAATGCATTACTTTAAAAAAAGAAGTAATAATATTTGAGTTCTTTTTTTGAAAAGTGTAATGCGAGTTACTTTTTAGTTTAATTCATAAGCTTTTAAAAAATATATTGCTGAATTAAAATGAAAGTAGTCACACTGAATCACACAGAGAATGTGTTAATTATTTTGATCGCATTAAAGAAAAGGAAAAGGGGATTGTCTCAATGGACAGTGATTTACATAAAACAAATAGTAGGAAACACATTGCTTTACACTTTAAATCTGCATATACGGCATGTGTAGCTCTGTGGACAGGAAGTTCTCAGATAACATTATGCTAAAATATATTTTTTTTATGTTTTTTTTTTAAGGTAAATGTAGGTTATACAGTGTGTTGTTAATTGCAAAGCTCCTCTGTTAAAAAAAAGCACGTTCTGAAAGAGATTAAGCCTTAGCCCGGGTAATAAAAAGTAACGCAAAAGTAACATAACTCATTTTCTTACCATAAAAAGTAACTAAGTAACACAACTAGTTACTTTTTATGGGGAGTAACTTAATTTTGTAATACATAACTTTTAAAAGAAACTTTCCCCAACACTGTTGATAACACTATCATCTGTTTTTTCTTTTATTTCAGCAAACAGGATTGTAATAAAAATTATTTGTTGTATTCTCCTATTCACTGCGCTTTAGGTTTACCAAACTATGACGACATACACTTCTGAGAAACCCCAAAATATGAAAAGGGTTAAATTAAAATTAAATTACATAAAATTATTATGTTAATTAAGGGGAAAACTAAAACACACACACACACACACACACACACACACACACACATATTTTTCAAATATTTTATACATTTTATAATTTTTAAACGTAATACTTCTAATAACTAATTTATTTGATCATGATGACAGAATGTAATATTTTACAAGTCATTTTGCACAATCGGGGTTTTCAGGTTAAAGTGCAATTTTTTAAAGGTTTAACTGGATTAAAGAGGTTAACTAGGATAATTAGATTAATTAGCAAGACACTGGAGAACAGTGGTTTGTTCTGTAGCCTTTCAGAAAAAAACATCTTAAGGGGTTAATAGTATTGACCTTAAAATTATTCAAAAATGATAAAATTAAGGACTGCTTTAATTCAAGCCAAACTAAAAGAAGTAATTGGAAAAGAAAATAATAGGAAATACTGTGAACATTTTCTTGCTCTGTTAAACAACAACAACAAAAAAAACAACGAAATTAGAAGGAGAGCTAATAATTTAGCTTTTATACAAGTATGTGTTATATACAATGTTTGAATGGTTTTTCAACACACACACACACACACACACACACATGAATATACACATACAGTTGTTGAAGTCTGAATTATTAGCCATCCAGTTAATTTTTTTCTCCAATTTCTGTTTAACGGAGAGAAGATTTTTTCAACACATTTCTAAGATCAACACATATGTAAGATCTATTGCTTTTAAAAGACATTTATCAGATTGTTTTTGTTTGTTTATAATTACATTGGAAACAGTAAAAATATGACAAAATGGCAAAAATGTGATGTGTTTATTCGAAATTATATTTTTTCTTTGATTGCAAAGCTGAGTATTCAATGACTTTCTGTAAGCAGCCTTAATATACCCATTTGTTGCTGTATCATAGTATCATAATTTAATATCAGTGTTGAAAGCAGTTGTGCTACTTAATGGAATAGTTCTTAAAGGAATAGTTCCTATTCTTAATATGAAAAGTATACTCACTATTTACTCACCTTTAAGTGGTTCCAAACCATTAGGAGTTTAATTTTTCTGTTGAACACAAAAGAAGATATTTTGAAGAATGCTGAAACCCTGTAACCATTGACATCTATAGTAGGAAAACAAATACTATGGATGAACATTCATTCATTCATTCATTTTCTTTTCGGCTTAGTCCCTTTATTAATCTGGGATCCCCACAGCCGAATAAACCGCCAACTTGTCCAGCACAATTTTATGCAGCAGATACCCTTCCAGCCGCAACCCATCTCTGGGAAGCATTCACACACACTCATCCACACTCATACACTACAGACAATTTAGCCTACTCAATTCACCTGTACTGCATGTCTTTGAACTGTGGGGGAAACCGGAGCACCCAGAGGAAACCCACGCAAATGCAGGGAGAACATGCAAACTCCACACAGAAATGCCAACTGACCCAGCCGCTGTGAGGCGACAGCACTACCTACTGCGCCACTGTGTCGCCATAGATGAACAGCTTTATCAGAATAGAGAATACACAATTCTTTGTTCAACAGAATAAAGAAAGCCAAACAGGTTTATGACAGGTGAAGGGTGTGTAAATGATCACAGAATTAGCATTTTGGGTGAACTATGCCTTATAATGTTGTAAAAACTAATTTTCTTCTACGATTTTAAAGATCACAAACTTAACTTTGTAAGTAATATTTTTAAGGATTCCTGTTCTGTCTTTCATCAATGAACGCAATGAGTTTACAAATCAAAACTATTTCATATAGAAGAAAAAAAACATAGGTTTAGGATGTTTATTGGTGTGAATTGGTTTGTGCGCTACGTGAAACAACGCTTCAACTGCTCCGTTCTCGTTTATGAGCCACATTTGTGTTGTTTCAATTACAACGTTTAGCAATACGTCATGCATGTTTCGGTCGTGAGGATCACATGTTTATTCCCAGCCGCTTGGGAGTGTTGGAAACATCAAACTACAAAAACAGTTTAAACTAATAATCCAATTAGGATAGTTTATTGATGTCATAAAGCATAACTACTAGACGTATAAACTGTAAAACAAGTTGTTTTTCTTGCGTCGAAAATTTCTATAACAGCTCAGCAGACTCTCTCACAATCCGACTTGAAAGGGAGGCGTGTGTTAAGTGTGTCGGTCTGAAATAATCCCTCTCCGCCACCACGGTCTGGACTATTAATTGAGATTGACCACAAAACCACAAGAGTGTTTGTGTGATGTCAGGTCCAAGAGGCGCTGGAAAAAAGCAGCACACTGACCACAGATTACACAGTGCCTAAGAGCGACGAGGGGAAAAAATAATACCGATCAATGAGTGTGACTGCATGACTGTGTGTGTGTGTGTGTGTGGCTGAGAAATGTGGCATCAATTAGCATGAAAACCTTAATGTTCCAGGAGGCGGCAAACGAGAAAGGGCCACGTCTGTCAAAGTGGCACGGCGGTGGAAAGTGCTTTACGGTCGAGCTTTCGTGTGAGAGGGCAGGTTTATATCGCTGTGAGGTCCTGTCAGAGAGCTAACGGACAGACCGCAAAACACGCGCTTCAGATACATGTGGCGAGATGGAGCTTCTGTGACACATTTACTTGCTGGTCTCAAGTTTATGTCAGCAGATTTACACTGTTCTCTCTGTAATGAGAGTAAAAGCAAGTAGTTTTGCATATGTGTGTGATTTAGTTAACATTTTAGCTGTAAAAGTTCTGAACTAACTTTAATTTCAATTCTGGACTGGTTTTAATTTACCCCCAAAATGCTGTCAAAATCCATTCATGAATCCTCAAGTACATTTTTCATAAACAAAAATATTTGTAATCAAAGCTGGAAGATTTCCCTCCATTCACACAGTATGTTTGTGGGACAGAAATCGTCAAAATACAGGCCCGTAGCCAGGGGGGGTTCAGGTGGACACTGACAGTTCTCATTTGTCAGATATTTGACAGTATGCCATCATAAATTGTAAAAATAGCCAATAGAAAAACACTTTAAGACTATTATTATATAAATGGACAATTTCTGACTAAAGGCTGGTTTATACTCTTGTGCCGAGTGATTGGCGTGACCCGCGGCACATGCTTTGCACGTAGTCGTGCAATTATTCTTCTGCATTCTGTTTGTGTTGCTCTGCAATAACACTTCTGAAACGCTAGCTGGCAGTGAGGTTTTTATGTTGCTCTCTTTCATGTTTCTTTGCGGGTGTTTTGTTTTTTTCTAAACGCTACCTTAAAATACAAGCAGCTAAAACTCGCTCATTTAGAGGCCGGAACCAGCAGACGTGCAACAATTTTAATCATAAGGTAAATACAAAAGTTTCCATTTGGAGCTCCTTCACGGGATTCAAAACTTGTAAACACTTGCTCCATCAGGCTCGCAGCTTTAAGCACAGCCCACACTTTTTACAACTATCAAGCTAAACAATCACAGAGCTTGCGCTACAGGTCGTTGCAAAGTGTTACATTTTTTTGAGAAATAAACATCAGCATTGGCTTCAGCCACGAAGAGGGCTATGTGGCCACATTTCCTCTGTATGGAATAACATGAGGGTGAATAAATCATGACTGAATTTTCATATATACATATAATTAACAATATATATACAACAAAAAGTTGTTTCTATTACAAAATTTGTAATAGAATATTGATATGGCTGTGGCTGGTGTGCAAAACATTATGAGTTTAAATGTTGAAAGTCAGATTTGTTTTGGTATGTCTATACTTGTATTTGCTTGAAAAGAAGGCACTATTATGAGACAAAAATGGTCAGAATTGGCAGATCTAAAATCTCACAATTGTGGGAAGAAAAAAAAATTTAAAAAAGAACCAAAAAATGTTTTCTTGTTGTAGCAGTTTTATAATTCACAATTATGATCGTATTTCTCCCAATTACTTCATAAATTTGCAGTTCTGAAAGTCATAATTGTGAGTTTGTCGTCGGCGCAATAGCCTAGTGGTTAGCGCATCGACATATGGTGCAGTTGCACATCAGGGCTTCCCAAGTTCGAATCCCGGCTCGAAGACATTTCCCTGCCCCCCTCTCTCTCTCTCTCTCTCTCTCTCTAACTTCGTTTCCTGTCTCAATACTGTCCTATCTAATAAAGGCAAAAATGCCACAAATAAATCTTTAAAATAAAAAATAAATAATAATAATAATAATAATAATTGTGAGTTTGTCAAGCAGTGGTGAAAAGGCAGAACTGCAAGTTTCTGAAGGTATTTGTTTTCACCTAGTTTTTTGTGAGAGTTTGATTGCACAACCTTTGACGCTTGTAAAAAAGGGAAATGTTTTCTCATGCCTTTTAGCGAAAAGCCTATTAATTTCACTATATTCAATATGCATGATTATATGCTCAGTTGCATTTTATTATTTCCATTTAACGTTATTTTTCCCTTCAGTCCGCTGGCCTATCAGAACAGATCTGTGATTCATTTTTGAGGGGTTGAGAGCCACAATATTAGAGCACTGGGTGTGATATAAGCCACATTGCCTATTTATTCGTATTTTCCCTTAATTTGTTGCAATATTTCTCAGCCAGCAGCATCAGCCAAACATTTATTAGTTGAAGCAGTCTATTTCGCAAGCTAAAGCAACTCATATTATTGCCCTTGTCATACTAGAGTCCCCTTTTTGTCGTTAGAAGCCCGGCATATTTTCCAAAGGAGTCATCCTGTGGTGTCAGGGCTCATTCCCATAAGCAGGATCTCACATGGCATTTGCTAGAAAGAGCTCAGATTGCAGAGCTTTTCTCTCCCTCTCCTCTTTTTTTCATCTACCCATGCTTCATTTTTGTCCAGCCTTTTTCCTTCCAATTTGAAATAAGCTCCTTGTAAATACAATTGCTATAGTACATCTCAAGGATGGAAAATATGAAAGCGGTAGTCGTGAAGATTCACTGCACGGAGGTTAACGGCTCTGATTGAAAACACATTTTACCTCTCATTTCGCTTCTGCACACTAAATAGGAGCAATATGTACAATTCGGGGCTCTGACGTGCTGTGATTGGTGAACAGAGGAAGATGACACAAAATAAATTATGATATTAGTCACGGTCATGCCCCTTCAGACTTCACAGCAAGTTTTCCGAGGCCTCCTTTTGAAGCTTTTGTGCGACGCGCTTTAATGGCTTGAAAAGCTTTGTGATGTTTGTGGGGAAAATACCGCATTTCTCACACTGAAAGCTGCCATTTGCATTTATATCGAATCAACATTTAAATAGCACAGAGCTAACCTTATTTTCAGCATCGCCAATGAAATAACAGCACTCTCTGTTGTTTTGTTTTTTGTGTTTTAAGCAATTGGACGAAATGTGGCGAGACGTCCGCTGGATCACCAATGCGCTGCAGTACGCCCGCTATAAACAGCCTCTTGGTTGGGCGCCGATCACCTGGCTAGTAGATGTCAGCGTGGAGCCTCCTGTCCAGAAGAATGACTCCACGTCATCTAACACAGACTACGTGCCCACTCCCTCGCCCTCTCCAGAAATGAGAAGAAGAAAGCCCGCAATTGGTAAATGCTGCTTTTCAATGGCTGCTATTCATCCAGGCATAAAAAAGTGTTGTGCTTAACTGTGTGTCTGTGTTGCATTTATATTATGTGCTCTTTTAAGGAGTGAGAATGTGGCATTTGTATACAACTCTTAAAAGAAAAAATAGCAAATTTTACGTCTCCCCTAGAATTAAACAGTTGAGTTTTATTGTTTTTAAATCCATTCAGCCAATCTCAAAGTCTGGCCTGAGCACTTTTAGTTTAGCTTAGCATAAATCATTAAATGAGATTAGACCATTAGCATCTAAAAAATGACTAAAGAGTTTTAATAATGATCCTACTTTAAGCTTGACTTTTAAAGCTTTCCATATCATAGCTGCAGCAATTGTCCCCCACTAAGGAATTTCCAATGTGAGCGGGACACACTCCCTGTGCAAGAAGGTGGTCATGTTGGTTGTATTGACAGAAGTTAGCTGATTTTCGGACACTGCGTAATATCATTGCACCTGTTGCAGCCATGGTACATCAGCAAAGTTCTTTAATATTTTTTTCCAGATTGAGAATATAATTTCGAGCTAAATTGACCTAGAAAACTGCAACATTTCATTCTCCGTCTGTAACTACAGAAGAGTCAGGTTCTAAATGGAAAAACTATCAAAAGTCAATTGTGTAAATGATTCATAAATCATAGAATTAGATTAGACCATTAGCATCTCAGAAATGACCAGAGTTTCTATCATTTTCCTATTTTAAGCTTGACTTTTAAAGCTTTCCATACCATGGCTGCAGCAATAGTCCCCCACTAGGGATCTTCCTATGTGAGCTGGACACACTCCCTGTGCAAGAAAGTGGTCATGTTGGTTATATTGACAGAAGTTAGCTGATTTTTGGACACTGCGTACTAAAGTGAAATATGTTTGAAAGTCTAATGTACTTTTTGAGTGAGATGCTAATAGTCTAATTCGATTCAATGATCTATGCTAAGCTAAGCTAAAAGTGCTCCTGCCAGACCTGGAGATTGGCTAAATGGATTCAAAACTGGTCAACTCAGCAGTTTAACTCTAGGACATTACTCTTTTTTTTTTTTTTTTTTTTTAAGGTGAGTTTTTTTTTTGTTAAAACAAAAATAGAATTATGTGGAAATTAAAGGGATAGTTCACTCAAAAAATCAAACATACACTCAAATGGTTACAAACCTTTATGAGTTTTGCTTTTCTGTTAAACACAAAGAAGGTGTATTAAAATGTTAACCATTGATTCCATAGTAGGAAAAAACAATTCTATGGACGTCAGTTCTTACCAGTTTCCAACATTGTGGGATAGAACTATGAAAGCATGACTTTCAGAAAGTGGTGATTTTATGTATAATCATATTATGTGTTCAGTCTAATGGAACTTTTATCTTTATAATATTAATTCATTCATTCATTTACCTTCGGCTAAGTCCCTCTATTTATCAGGGATCGCCACAGTGGAATGAACCTCCAACTTATCCAGCATATGTTTTACGCAGAGGATGGCCTTCCACCTGCAACCCAGTACTGGGAAACATCAATACACACTCATTCATTCACACACATACACTACGACCAATTTAGTTTATTCAATTCACCTATAGCGCATGTCTTTAGACTATGGGGGAAACTGGAGCACCCAGAGGAAACTGACGCGAACATGGGGAGAACATGCAAACTCCACACAGAAATGCCAAATGACTTGTTCTGCCAGAACTCAAACCAGTGACCTTGCTGTGAGGCGCCATATTTTTATAATATATGAAATCTACAGGCGACGCAGTAACGCAGTAGGTAGTGATGTCGCCTCACAGTAAGAAGGTTGCTTGGTTGCAGGTTCGAGCCTCGGCTGGGTCAGTTGGCGTTTCTGTGTGGAGTTTGCATGTTCTCCCTGCGTTCGTGTGGGTTTCCTCTGGGTGCTTCGGTTTCCCCCACAGTCCAAAGACATGCAGTATAGGTGAATTGGGTAGGCTAATTGTCTGTAGTGTATGAGTGTGAATGAGTGTGTGTGAATGTTTCCCAGAGATGGGTTGCGGCTGGAAGGGCATCTGCTGCATAAAACACATGCTGGATAAGTTGGCAGTTTATTCCGCTGGGGCGACCCTGGATTAATAAAGGGACTAAGCCGAAAAGAAAATGATGATTGAATGAATGAATGAAATCTACATAAAAACGTGTGTTTTATTCCTGGCATGTCCTGTGAACACAATCAGATCAAAGTAGGCTGTTAGAAAGGATATTTCTAAGTGTCTATGAAAGATATACTGTAAGCCAATTGTAGAAGACCTCCGAAAGACAGTTAGCATAATGGGGCTCTTTAAAGCTCTGAGATGATGTGTATTTTGCAATGCTTTACAGGCTGTTTGTTTACATTTAAAAGATCTTCAGTTAAAGTCACAGACTGCTGATTTACCTATTAAAGCAAAAGTGGCAACATTAAAGTCAAATATAAATGACAAATCATTTAAAGACACTCACTTTTGCTAGTATCTCAAAGCCTTCCTGCAAAGTGAAAATGAAAACCATCCAATGCTGATGAAATACGGCTTTACTTTGTTTTTGCAAGTATTAATAAACTTTGCAATTGAAAACAGATGTATTGAAGTCAAATCAAATATTATTACTCATAGTCAGAAGTGTGCAATAAAGATGCAGATTGCCTGCCTGGGCGTTTTTGCTTTATTTATTTTTTACTTTAATATGCCACATTTCCCAGGATTTAAAATTATTGCATTATGTGTGAGGATGTGTATTCAACACCCTCCTATATTAAATTCAATTACTGAATTTAATTTAAACAGTTTTTTCCTCTAATTCCTCTATTTATTCTGTATTATACAGTAAAGTAAAACATTTAGAGTCAGCAAGTGTTTTTAAAAAAGTAATTGTATACAGCAAGGGCCATTAAACTGATCATACATGACAGCAAAGTCTTGCATTTCAATGAAACATTATTTAAAATGAACGAAATAATAATTTAATGACCTAAATATTAATCACCATAATGTTTTTCGACAATTGATAAGAATCTTTGAGAAGCAAATCATCAATGGTTACAATGATTTCTGAAGACTCAAACCCAAACATTTAAACCAAAACACTGAAGCAATTGTCGCTAAAATTTACCTGTATCATAAATAATTATTTCAAAAATAAATAAATTAAATTAAAGTTGGGTAAAATTGAAAGTTCAGATCAGATTTTAGAAGCAAATCCACTATTATGAAAATGTTTATTTTTATCACTGAAATGGCTTTTGCATGTTTGATTTCACATACACTTGTCTAATTATTTCCAATAAATATATTTCAAATCAAACAAAAAGTCCTTTAGGGGTAATAATTGTGTCTGTGTTTTTTGGACAAGGGATTTATAAAGATAACCAACCAAGATCATAAGTTCAAGGCACTCGAAAATTGTGTGAAAAAGTGAAAGGTCCATTGAAATTAAAATACATTTATTTTGCATGTTAGTATCAATATTGTTAATTTTTAGGATATCTATAAGCTAGTGCGCACCAAAACATTGACATAATTTGCATTTATGAGATATAAAACAGATATAAAAGCCTGATCTCACAAAGAAACATAACAGTTTTATGTTTTGTCAGGTTAGTGGCTAATTCGTGTGAATATGTAACATTTTTAAAAGGTGGCGTGGCACCAAACCCCACCCCTAAACCCAACGTTATTGAAGAATAAGCAAATTGTACTAAATTGTATGAATTATCTCATACTAATTCATACGAAACCACTAAATCAAAAAGTTACAAATTGCCATGAGATAGCATTGAATAGAAACATGTAAAGCTTGTTGTTTTGCAGCTTGTAGCAGGGCTGCACCTGGTCAGTACCCGGATGGGAGATCATATGGGAAAGCTAGGTTGCTGCCGGAAGTGGTATTAGTCAGACCAGCAGAGGGGGTCCTAATGCTCCAGTATAGTGAAGGGGACTCTATACTGCTCAGTGAGCACTGTCTTTCGGATGAGGTGTTAAACCGAGGTCCTGACTCTCTGTGGTCGTTAAAAATCCCAGGATGTCCTTCGAAAAAGATTAGAGGGTTTAACCCTGGGATCCTGTCCAAATTTGCCCACTGGCCTCTGTCAATCATGGCCTTCTAACCATCCCATATCATAATTGGCTTCATCACTCTGTCTCCTCTCCACCAATCAGCTGGTGTGTGGTGTGCAGTCTGGCACAATATGGATGCCGCCCCTTTTTTTTTTAAAGGGGATGTGTTACACTATGTCCCACTCTCTTATTTTTCTGTTCAAATAAAAATGCACATTTCAAAGCACTTCACAGGACCTTGATTAACAGCCTTTATTAACATGATTGACTTCAACCTTTTCAACCTTCATCTGTTGCAGAGTCCCAGCCAGGCTCGGATGAAGAAGGCTGCTCAGAAGTTTTCCTTCCCACAGACAGCGACTATGACTCCAGTGATGCCCTGAGCCCTCGAGACCTGGACTTAGTTTATTCGTCAGCCCAGGATCTCTCTCATCAGGCCGTGCATGTCCTCAGCGGCAGCGCTCCTGATGTCCTCCAAATGCACGATCTTAAATACAGCGTCTGCTCCAAGTCAATTCTGGAGACTGAATCGTGCACAAAAGATATGGAGGATCTATCACTCTCCTCTTACTCCGTGAAGGCAGCTGACAAACCCTCCCGCTCCAAGTTCCTCGCCGATCCCCCAACAAAACGCAAACTGCTGTCCAAAAGCCATCCACAACGGAGTTATTTTAGCGGGCCACACCGCTGGCTTCGTGTACAAAGCGAAAGCCACACGCCATCACTATCCGAAGGTATTTACACTAGACAGAGCGATATCGACCTCCCCCTGGAAACGCCACTTTCAATACCGCACTCGCCCACTACCTCGTACAGTCTGGATGAGTACAGGCAGCCCTACAGAGAATCCAAACCCAATGTTCGCAGAATATTCGTAGAGTCATGCAGCAAAACTTCACCCTGTAGAGATGCACCGCATTGGGAGGAAGAAGAGGAGAGAGGCTCACGAGGAGCTACGGCGTCGGGGGCTCGTCCGGGATACAGTTTAACATCGGAAGCTCAGGACGTGGATTCAGATGAGCAAACTAATGAACAAGTGTCGGAGATCCTCAGCAGCACTCTTTAGGACATCATGTAGATGTGTGGGTCTTCTCACCACTTCAGTTGCCTCCAAAACTCTCTCCAACTTGCACACTTGACCGTGAGTAAACACTTAGGCTAATCAATTCTTACATCCTCTTTGTGCCGAGGATGAAGTTGCTGGTCAACTCCGCGGGACTCAGAAATCATGGCTCTGACTGTTACAATGTTCATTATTAATGCAACGTGAAACAAAGCACTGCTTTTTCCTCAGAACTTGAAATTTGCCACAGTCAATAGAGCCCAACAGCGAGCCGACGCTTTTTCAGCAGCCCTTTGTTCTGAATGTATTTTTTTCCCCATTTGTTTTCACTGTAGGGGTTTCAAAGGGTTTTTTTCAGACTTTGAAGTCATGAACAAAGCTAAAAACAGCTCAGAATTTTAAAAATATTGCAGCTTTTTGCATTTAAAGTCTCTTTACTATTAAATGATGTACTCATTATTTGATGTGACCATTTCAATATGAAAAATTGTAAATATTTAGTACTTTGAATCACACTTTAAAATCCATTGATTCAAAGTACAATTTATTTATATTTACTTCAGATTTACAAAGTATTTTTATAATCATGTTCACTTTTTTCACCCTATTCTTTAAAGCCTTTTTTTAGTATGCTAATTGGCGTGAATATATTAGTAATGTATAATAAATATTAAAAATATAAAGTAAATTCATAATTTATTTTTATATGTTAAGCATAAAGTTATATTATGTTAATGTATGTGTTGAAATACTGTGTATTATATAGATAATATTACACAAAATTAAAAAAATATATATTTGAAAATGTATATATATTTAAAACAGTACATTCATATACATACATTGATATATTAAATTCCGCACATTACATTTTTAAGCTCTGACTAGGTCTGGCTTAGAACAAAAACAGTACTCTGTAGATAAAACAAATGGGATTTGTACTTTCAGAAGCATGCTGTTGTGCTCTATTGTGGTGTTTTTAGGTGAACAGTGGAGTTGGGGGGTTTGACGGTCAAATCAAATTCAGTTTTTGTGTTTACTTGTAATGAAAGATTGACGTATCTGCTAATTTCATTGCCCATTTACAATTGTTTGCTCATACTATTGATGTATGAAGCGGCATAATCCCCGTCACATTACATCTGTTTCCAATCGATTGTGTTTCAGCGTTGAGAAACACTGGATGATGAAAAATTATCCCCACACTACAGATTCCAAACACAAGAGCCCTTTTTCAGTTACAAAGGCAAGTTTGAGAGGAAGAATGCGTGACATTTGTTCCACAGAATGTGTTTCATTGACAAATACCTTGAGTTGTGCAATGTTTACCATATGCTGGCAGTTTGTGGCGTGTGATTGTTCACATTTGAAGATTCAGTGTAATTTGTTTGTTTCTGTTCCTATTTATGCTGGGTTACCCACTGTTATGAAAGGAAATGAAAACCACTTTAGTTTTACAGGTTGAAGAATGAGAAAAAAACTGCACTTTTAGTATATACAGTATATTTGAATCCCACTTTTATTGTAATACAAGTTTGATAGCTGAAATCGGACCACCTTATTTGCTTGTACTGC
>CAIGQZ010001474.1:1043093-1062813 GCA_903798205.1 Danio tinwini | reverse complement strand
ACACACACACACACACACACACACACACACACACACACACACACACACAGCGAAACTGGACTTTTTCCTATGAAGGATTGTAGAAATGTTTCCTCTTTCTGGATAATGTCCAATGATATCAGCTGGTGCTCAAGAACTGTGGGTCAGATGCACTGATCTGAAACACCACAATCAATATGCATTCCACACAGGCTCACGGAGACACAGAGGCATTATATTCATATTCCGCCTTCTCTATCCATTTGTTAATTCTGACGTCACACATCACAGTTTCTGGGTCCAAATGCTCCAAAATCAAACAACAAATAGTACTAATATATAGTGCCCGTCACTCGTACTTGCACCCTTGGTAAATATGAGCAAAGAAGTCTGTGAAAAAAAAAATGCTTTTCTTGTTTAACCTTCATACTTTTCTCAGAATATCTGTCATAACAACTCCGGGAATGATTTAGTATGGTGATGAATATGTAAATGATAATGTTGATGTGTTTGGTCTTGGTGGAATACATCTGCTACGCTGCTGCTGCTGCTTTGATTATTGATGCAAAGCCAGTAAAGAGACTTGCTACTGCCAGTATATTTATAAACTTGTTGTCTGAGAATATGACACACTTTTATTGAAGATATAATATACCTGAAACCCTTTGTAAAATATCTATACACAGGTGGAGCTGGAGTGGAGGAGGGTATATGAAAATACAGTACATATTGCTTGAGCAAATAACACTCAGGTACCTAAATGTTGAGGAGCAACCTCATTTGTTGCTGAGGTGACAGCAACCAATTGTGTGTGCTGTAAAATGATGATATGGTCAGAAGCAGATTGAATAAGACCTATCAATTTTCGCAGTCTGAAATTTTCGTTCAACATTTTGAAATTGTTTGCACAATTTAAAAATAAATAAAACCTTATGTTCTGCTTTTAGAGCAGAAAATTACTTTTTTATGTTTATTTTTTGAAGAAGAGAACAAAGCATCACTGCTTGAATTGTGTTGTGGGTTTATTTTTTTTTTCTAATTCTTAGAATATTAGAATGGTTAATATGCATCAGACTGTGTGTAAGGTTTTTGTGGATACTAATAATGCATAAATTTAAGTAATGTCAACAATGTTGCTTTTAAGGCAACAGGATTATGCACTTTTTCAAAGTAACCAATCGATTTTTACAGTGTAAATATACACTCACCGGCCACTTTATTAGGTACACCTCTCCAACTGCTAATTTTTTTATTAAATATCTAATCAGCCAATCACATGGCAGCAATTCAGTGCATTTAGGCATGTAGACATGGTCAAGACAATCTGCTGCAGTTACCTAAGTATTGTTGCTGACCATGTCCCTGCCTTTTCGACCACAGTCTACTCATCTTCTGATGGCTACTTCCAGCTGGATAACGCACCGTTATAAAATGCAAATCATCTTTCTTGAACATGACAATGAGTTCACTGTACTCAAATGACCTCCACAGTCACCAGATCCCAATCCAATTGAGCACATTTGGGATGTGGTGGAACAGGAGATTTGCATCATGGATGTGTAGCCGACAAATCTGCTGCAACTGCGTGATGCTATCATGTCAATATAACCCAAAATCTCTGAGCAATATTTCCAGTACCTTGTTGAATCTTTGCCATGAAAGAGTAAGGCAGTTCTGAAAACAAAAGTGGTGTGCCTAATAAAGTGGCTGGTGAGTGTATGTGCATTTTTATTGAGTTTCAAACAAAGGGAAGTGGCTTTAAGAAACTATTAAAATTACTGAAACTGCCCATTTCCCACCATCAGGGTAAAAATTGTAAAGCTTTAGTCAACTGTACGTGTTAGGAATTAGCTGAAAGAGAATGTGTGTCTGTCAGGATGATGATTAAAGTGTCCAAAATATCTCCAGTTTGGTTTTGGTGTCAGAAAGTTTCCAAAAATAGAATCTGATGTCATTAAAATCACCACAAAGAGTTTGATTCAAAAGCATACTCCAGCATTTTCAGTTTTTTATATATATATTTTGAGCAAACGATCATAAGATCAAACAGCAAAGACATTTTTTTTCACATACTTTTTTGCTCATAATTACCAAGGATGCCAATAATAGTGGCAGGAACTGTACGCTGGTGTGCTGGAACACTATTGAACATCATGATCATAATATTTATATTATTCATGTTTGATCTCAGTTGCTCAGTCGGTGACTCATATTTTATAAATAGTTGAAATATTGGTGTCTGGGATGCAGCAGAGACTGTAGTTTACACACTGGTTTGCTTTAAACGGCTATTGAGATTAGAGTTGCTCAATTCGTATGAATAGCTTCTTGGACCTGGAAACAGTTTTTTGCACGTCACAACTTAACAGGCAGATTCCAGTTACATCATCCAGATGTTTGAGACTGGCATTCCAGTGGGGTATTATTATTGTTAAATCCTATAGTATATTTGTCTTGGTACCTTTATACTGTGCACAATGCAAGCCAAAACAACTACAAAAGCATCATATCTGTATATTTTTGCATTATGCATTTATTGATCCAGATAATATATTTCAGTATTGTATTTTTGACGGTTGGTCCCATGTCATGGAAGTTTCTGTTGTAACTTGTTTGCTTTTCGTGATGCATCTTGATTATGACGTTGTGACAGATGTATTTAAGTCATAAAAAATAAAAATAAACATTCCAGTGGAAATATTTTATGATATGCTACTTGTGTTTCTTTATTTTGAGGACAATTTAGATCATTATTAGTTCATGTTTAAAATTATCTTGTTTCCAGTAAAATTGTGGCAGAATACACACACACACACACATACACACACACACACACTGATGATTATTGGACTATTTAAATATTTACGAATGAATTTTCCTATTCAATTTAATTCATCTTTATTTCTATAGCACTTTTACAATGTAGATTGTGTCAAAGCAGCTTAACATAGAAGTTGTAGTAAATTGAAACCGTGTCAGTCTAGTTTTCAGAGTTGAAATTCAGTTTAGTTCAGTTCAGTGTGGTTTAAATTTCACTGCTGAAAGTCCAAACACTAAAGAGCAAATCCATCGATGCACAACTCTGCAAACCAAGCAAGCCAGTGGCGACAGTGGCAAGGAACTTCACAGATTGACGAAAGTGAAGGAAAAAACCTTAAGAGAAACCAGGCTCAGTTGGGCATGACCAATTCTCCTCTGGTCAAACTTCTTGTGCAGAGCTGCAGCCTAGGCGCTGGAGGCTGGAGAATTCTAGACATTCATCGTAGAGAAGCAGCAGGTATGAGAAGGTCACCGGCGGGTATTCAGGCTGGCCGACAGGATCAATGCGGAGACTTGTCTGTCACTGGAGTCTTTTAGGAATCAGTCTCATGCTCTCCCTTCCTCCATGACCACCACAGAATCTGCTCAGGAGACGGGCTGGTTCAGGATTATGGATACCTCTAGAAGTGCCCTATGGTTGGCATCATATCTTTGTGTTGTCCTTGAGAACCACAATGGTTGGCATTGTCTCTTCACAGGTCTTGGATCACATCAATAACACTGCACAATCTCTTGAGGCCTCATGATGAGTATCCCCATGTGGAAATAATAGAGAACAATTTTTTTTTTTTTGCGTAGCTGCTGTTCATGTTGTATTTAAACGAGAGATATTAAATATCAATGCAAAAATGAAGTGCTATAAATGAAAATAGCAGTTATATAAACAAACACAGAAACAAACATGTAAAGCATAAGCGTATTTCTAACAAAACGTCTGGTACATTAAGGGCTCTATTTTAACGATCTAGGTGTAAAGTCTAAAGTGAATGGCACAAAAGCATTAAGTGTGTGTCTGAATCCACTTTTGCAATTTTAAGGATGCATAAATATGGTTTACGCCCTGGTGCATAGTCTAACAGGGTTGTGCTTATTCTCTTAATGAGTTATGGGTGGGTTTTGAGTATAATGTGCATTAAACCAATCAGTGTATCATCTCCGATTCCCTTTAAGAGTCAGTTGCTTCGCGCCATGGTGCATTTGCTATTTACATGGTGGACTTTGTGAAAAAACTGAATGCTTCACTAGCAAGAATAAAGAATGAGCCTCCTCCATTCAGCCTCTTTACTTTCTCTTTATTTTACTTTTACTCCTTTACTTTCATGGATAAGGAAACTGTGTTGTACGCACTTCACTAAAGACATCCATTAGCCTACATATTTAATTAAGTTTGTTAAGCACAAAGATTTGTTTCTAAACTATTTTTAAATTCAGATCTAATTTCAAGCAATAATAATAAATGAGCAATAATAACGAAGTGTGGTCAAAAAACTGAGTTATATCAAAACACACGTCCTATTCTTATGCCCCATACGGTGATGCATACGTCTCAAAAACCCCACAGGAGAACAAATCTTAACTTGTTTTTATTAAAACTAATGTAAATATACATATAATAAATAATACTGCTAATAATAACAACAACATTATATAAATGCAAATTGCCATGAATAAACTGAAAAAAGCCCCCGGACATGAGGAAGGCATGGAGGCAGTGGTTTTTATATTTATGTAGAAAGTAATAATTTTTGTAAAAATTTAATCTTTTTTTTCATACATAAATATATTTGTGTATTGCTGTACATCCTATGTGTTTTAAGCAATGTGTAAGTGTTTTGACCCTGCATAGGTGCATAACTAATGCGCTCTGCGCTGGTCTTTAGACCAGGTTTTAGTTGGTCAAAGGCACGGTCTATTTCAGTTCCTCAAAACAGCAATGCGCCATCAATGTGCCTTAACACACCTCTATTTTAGACCGGAACACCCATGAGTCCACAAATGGACTTCCTTTTTAAACAACATGGCGCAAAACATGAAAACTACAATTGCGCTGGTCTGAAAAAAGCAACAAATGCGCCTTACTGTGCCAGGTGTATGATAGGGCCCTGTGACAGGAGGAATGTGTCCTACAGGTGGCTGTTGAGGCCACTCACCTGCATGGAGCAGAGTCATGCATCATACTGTTATGTGATGCATTGTGTGTATGCTTTACTAAAAAGATAATTTATAAGGTCTTTATAAGATTCATACAATAATTAAGGTCTTTAATCTACTTTTAAACTGCTACTTTAATCCTACTTCAGAATGTCACGATTAATTCAGTCGATCTGTAATTATTTGTGAAATGTCATTATTTAGAATTTCATTTCTAAAATGTACTAATAATTTGTATCTAAAAATTCCTACCATGTGGAATTTGATTCCACTCATTTTCATCAATATAAACAGACGGCATCAGAAGGATTGTGTGTTTGTGTGTATGTTTGTATTTAAAGGCGTTCCGACTGCATGTGAGCCACAGAGAAACCGTAACTTTCAAATGGAGCATTCAAATTGCTTTCTTGTTAGATCATCAAAGGTCTTCACAGGGAACTAAACAAAAACAAATGACATTTTTATCAGGCAGGGTCATGAAAGAATGGGGAATATTTGGAGCTCGAGCTGGGAGGCCTTCTGATCCGTCATTAAGATTAACTGAACTTCAGACACTGATGGTCATGGAGGAGCGACTTGCCTTCGCTCAGACATTTCACCAAAAATCAAAGTGCAAATATTACCTCAGATGATTCGAAACATGTGGATCTCGGCGGCAGTTCAAGTAAAACGCTACAGCCAGAAAACAAAAACAAAAAAAAAAACAGCTTTTCCATGCACCTGCTAGTATTGAGGTTTTGGGCTTTTTGGATTTCAGTGTTTTTTAGTCTAATGTAAAGAAAACATCTTCAAATCAACTATTTAGTAAAGCGGTTTTGCCAAAATTAGGTTGTTGTTTTTTTGTCTCCACTATAGCAAACATCAGTATTTTTTTTTTTCATATCTATATTTTCTTTAATGAATTGTATATATATTACTTTCATATATATTTTTATACAAATTTTTACAAAGGGATTTGTTCATAATTTGCCTGATTATAAACAACATTTTGAGGACCAAGTCAGAGCACTCTGGTCCCCAGGGCTCTGTGATTGGTTGGGGAAATTCCAAATCAAACTAAAACAAAACATTACAATTGGTTTAAGATTGGCAATCAAAATTGAGGACACTGCAACCTGCAGTACCTAGGAACTTTAAAAAAAACAATCCTTCGATACAGTGAGCTTACAGTGTTCATAAATGAGTTCATTTTAAAAATTAATATTTTTTTATCAGTTTCTCAGTGAATATATTTTGGTGCAGTTGAACAAAACATTATTAAACAGATACATTTATTAAGATAACTTTTTAGTCATCGAACATCTTGAGATATAGACAATTTCTTACAATATGCAAAATTTTAACATTTTTTTTTGTTTGTTTTTTTCGCTTTATCTCTTGATTTTTCCTATTTTCACTCTCAGAAATAAAGGTACAGGAGCTATCACTAGGGCAGTATCTTTATATAAGGTACATATTTTTAACCTGAAGGGTCCATAATAGTACTTCAAAACTACTTTCTAGGTAAAGTTGTGTACTAATATGCACCTTTGAGGTGTGACTATAGACTCTTTGGGTGCAAATATGTATCTTTTGAAAAAGTACTGCCCCAGTGACAGCTCCTGTACCTTTTTTTCTGAGAGTGTTTAAAAAAATGACTTAATAATTTCCCCTAATATATACATTTGAGTGTACTGATTTTTTGGAGCTCTATGGTAAGTTATTTTGTTAGATAAGCTCCAGATTCCAGTTTGGCATCTGGCTAGACTATTGTATATGCACAAATATAACATTATAAAGCATTCTATAGAAAATATTAATAAAAAATAGATTTGTGAGATGTCTACTTATATATGCTGAGCACTGTATGTACTGTACAGTATATACAGGTTCTTACATTGTAATTTTGCATGTATTTACATCTGTAATTAATTACTTTTAAAGGGCACCTATGATGTAAATTTATTTTTGTAAGCTGTTTGGACAGAACTGTGTGTAGGTATAGTGTGTCCACAGTCATACTAGAGTGATAGGAACACAATAAGTCTCTTTTTTCAAATTTACTGACATTAAAATAGGACCCAAATCCTAGGGATTTTGGGACCCTTAGCAACATGACGTAGGAGTACCCCCCCCCCCCCCCCCAACCCACCTAATTGATTGACAGGTGCCGTGTCTCCATAAATAACATGTCCACAGAACATTTTTTGCCAAGAAACTGAGATTAAAACGTATTTTGCAGCTATCTGTGATCAGCTGCTCTTCAATAATTAGTTCTATACGTCTAAAACGTGTTTAAAACAGAGCATGTTTGTAATGAGAGTGAAATCGGCATGTAATACTTAACCGGTAATCACCATGGCCTCATGGTGTCAGTAAACGCACATATGAGTGTTTGTGTACTGCAAACGGCATTTGTGTGTGACTCATCGTTTCAGAAGGCTTAAATAAACTCCACTTCAAATTTATCAAATAAACTTACTTGGTATATTTGACTAGTGACTTTATTTCAGCTTCACCCGTGTCTGTCTCACTGACGACTGTTTATCTGACGTAATGCGTGAACACATCAGAGCGGGGTGTAGGGCAATAGTATCTGGATGCAGCCTATATGATGCAAGCTGAGATTGCACCGCTCAGAGATGCAATGTCAGACACAATGCATTCAATGAAGCTAGTGACGTCACTGTGAGAGGTAGGGGTGGGTTAGGTGAGCACATTAAAAAGCAATTGGATGCAGCTCAGATTGCATCTGCAGATTGGGTCTGCAGCCAGACCCGTCTTGGGCAGGGAGAAGCAGCTCATTTGTATTTAAAGCCACAGGCTACAAAAACAGCTACATTGCCCTTAGACAACAAAATGTGCAGATTCTACATTATATAATAAATAATCTGATGGGTATTTTGAGCTAAAACTTTACAGACACATTCTGGAGACACCAAAGGCTTATCTTACATCTTGTAAAGAGGGCAAAATAGGTGCCCTTTAATTAATTTATAATTAAACAGTTGACCCCTCATTTTCAATCTAACCTACCCTTAAACATATGCATACCACTGAACCTGTCTTTAACCCTACCCGTATTCCACCTCAGTAGCACGTCATGCACTGTAAAAAATGTTGGGTTCCACACATTTGATTTGTGTTGGAACATGAAGTAATTAAGTTAACTTATTAGTTTTTACAAATTTAAGTAGATTGAACATAAAACATTTAAGTTGTCACAAAAAAAACATCAAGAATTGTGTTGTTTCAGCTCATTTTAAAAAAGTCGTTGGAACAAACAGCAATCGTATTTTTTGAGTGTGAACACTGTAAGTACACTGTATTTATTTATTACGTAAGTACCTAGTAGTTAAGGCCACTTATTATAAAAAAAATCCCCCCAAAAATCCTGCAATTCTTAATGTAATTAATCAACTGGAAGATAGTTACACTCCAATTGCAGTGTCTTGACTTAACAGAAAGAAAACAGCATGTGTGTATATTGGAAATGACTTCATATTGTGGCCAATAGCGCTATCGAGCAGATGATCTGATGATGATTAAATCCCGAATGACGCAATGTTCACAGCTAAAAATTGACAGGAGCCCGTATGAATCCACTCTGCTGTGCGTCCCAACACTCTCCTCCATGGTAACAGCTATAACACAGTTAAACAGTCATTGGTTCAAATGACAGTACCGAATGAAAGAATCCACCAAAGTATAACAGCATACATCAGCCGAGCCTTGGTCCGCAGGTTAAGACACTTATTATGAGTGACATTTAATACTAAGACAGTATGGCGTCTGTTCATCACAGATGCATTAATCAGTTTAATGTTCATATATAGAGGACTGTGGAAAACAGCACGACTCTTTCATTGGCGCTCAGAAATGTCTTTGTTCACCGGGAGACTGTGTTTTGTAATTCTAGCCAGAGGACAGGCCATTTTCAAGGGCCACGGATTCCTGCGACACTACAGTCGGTTGGCAAGCTTATCTCCAAAACATAATTTCAGCCCACTTCCTTGCGTTTAAAAACAAAGTGGCATTCTGCTGGCGCCGGACACTCGCGGACACAGGAGCAATCCGGAAAATTGCTCTAAGGTCAATTTGAATGTTCAAGAGACGCTCAGGAATATCATAGGAGATCTGGAGGTCTGAGGAGGAGCCAAAAAAATAGGCATTTTATTAGTCAGAGTTGATTTCAGATGAAGAGGATTTAAAAGAGTATCAAAATTAGAAATTTTTGAAGTTAACGCTTAGTAATATTTAAATGTATAAAACATTTGGTAACACTTTACTTAGAAGGGTGCGTTCATTAGACTGTCATGACACCTTTATTATCATGAAAGGACACATCATGAATATGAAAAAAGGTTTTAGGCATTAAAATATTTTAATTTGTTTGTGCTGATAGAATTTTCATTTGTGATGCAAAACAATATCTAAACAATAAAAACAGATAAAGTGTTTTATTTTAACGGCACAAACCAGCACAAATCCAGCACAAATGAATGACACCAGTTTTGTGTGATTTAGACAACCTGGGGTGGAGAATGATGTCACGGCTCCCGAAATATTTTGATAAGGCAATATCTAAACAATACAAATAGATACAGTGTTTATATTAACGGCACAAACCAGCACAAATCCAGCACAAACGAATGACACCAGTTTTTTGTGATTTAGAGGAAATGGGGTGGAGAGTGATGTCACAGCTCCTGAAATGTTTTGCATATATAAACGAGGAAAGGCGACGCAGTGGAGCAGTAGGTAGTGCTGTCGCCTCACAGCAAGAAGGTCGCTGGTTCGAGCCTCGGCTGGGTCAGTTGGCGTTTCTGTGTGGAGTTTGCATGTTCTCCCTGCGTTCGCGTGGGTTTCCTCCGGGTGCTCCGGTTTCCCCCACAGTCCAAAGACATGCGGTACAGGTGAATTGGGTAGGCTAAATAGTCCTTAGTGTATGTGTGTGAATGAGTGTGTATGGATGTTTCCCAGAGATGGGTTGCAGCTGGAAGGACATCCGCTGTCTAGAACATGTGCTGGATGGGTTGGCGGTTCATTCCGCTGTGGCAACCCTGGATTAATAAAATAAAATGAATGAATGAATAAACAAGGAAAGCAGATACAGTGTTTGTTTTAATGGCACAAACCAGCACAAATCCAGCACAAACGACCTGTGCTGATTTGAAGTTATTTGAGCAACATGGTGTGGAACGTGACGTCATACGGTCAAAAAAATTATGCTTAATATCTCAGACCCCAAACCAGCACAAACGTTGGTTTTTATGGCCCAAATCAGCACAAACATAGCACAAACGAATTACATAGTTTTAGGGATTATTTGTTTTTATGGGGTGCCAACTTCACGGAGGTCATTTTAACTTCACGGAGGTCATTTACCTTGACATAGTTTGAGATGTCTTTGTCATGACAACTTGACATAACTAAATACATCATCACCTGTAGCATAACTTAACATTACCATCACAACAAAACTGGTCATAACTCTGTCATAAACATGATTGTCATGAGGCCATTATAACCGTGTCATGACTGTGTTTTTGTCATTAAAATGTCTTATTAAAAGCATCAATACTCTGTCAAATAATTTTGTAACAGTGTTATTAATATGTAATAACATTTAATGATATTTTAATGACAATATTAATTTGTACCACTGTGGTCAAGGAAAATATCAATGGTACTGTTTTAAAATTCATGACACAATTATAATGGTCTCATGAAAATCATGTTAATGACCGATTTATGACAAGTTATTTTGTTAAGTTGACGTGACACAGATAAAAACAGGTTATGATGTATTTGACTGGCAGGTTGTTACAAAGGCAACTCAAACATCATCTTTGCATTTCAAATGACATAATTAAGTAAATGACACAAGACATTTGTGTTTATGATGTGTCATGATTATAAAGGTCTTGTGAACACCCTCTTAAGTAAAGTTTGACCAAACATATTTCATGAGTTACATACTGTAGCACAGTAAAAAACACATATGTATATAACAAAAATAAATGATTATCAAAATGACAGAACACATTCAGGGGTTGTACATTTTTTAATTATTTTACTAACCCTATTTAACCAGTGGTGTATACAACTTTCCAGGTTTCACTGACTTTGTTAAGCTGTTTAAAAGTAAATGTAAGCCTTTGACAGCAAGCTATCCATGAAGACCAAAAGGATGAAACTCTTTTAGCCATAGCAAGACAGCCTCCAAATCTGTGCGACATTGGTTCAACACTACAGCTGGAATTGACCACAAATTGAATGCTGAACAGTTAAGGATTTTTATTTTGACATACAGTAGAGTCTTGATGTTGAAAAGAATTTAGACTGAAAGCCCTGTAGTGACGAAACCTCTCATCATCAGTAGAAAGAATCAAACATTTGACTAACCTGAGGAACACATGCAAGGGACTGAACATGATTTTTGTTTTTTTTTTTGATTAGAACAAAATAAAGTCCTACATCCTTACTTAAAGGGTTAGTTCACCCCAAATTTTTTATTTACTCACCCTCAAGTGGTATCAAATCTTAATTAGTTTCTTATAAGTTTATTAAGTCTTTAGAACACTAAAGATATTTTGAAGACATATGTAACCATTGACTTAATAGTAGGAAAAACAAATAGGCTACCATGGACGTTAATGGTTGCAGGTTTCTCCTTCTAAGTTCAACAGAAGAAAGACAAAAAAAGATTAGAAAAAGTAAGTAGTGAGTAAATGATAACAGAATTTTCAGGTGTTTCAGTGTTTACAGAATTTTTGGGTGAACCATTTCATTACCCACATTTTTTGTTTTTCAATTTCTATAAACTAGAATGTGTTCAAATGCAAGGAATGGTATTAAAGCATTTTACTTGGTGGTTACTAGAAATAATATGATTTTTAAAAGATCTGTACTTTTATTTTTTTGCTTACTCAAATTACATTTTAGTTAAAAAGTATTTTTTTTCATACAGGAAAAACATTTGAACATTTTAACAATCTAAAAACATAAGTTTTCACTTTAAAGAACCTTTTGTGGAATGAAAAGGTTCCATGGATGTTAAATGTTTTCTGTGTTGCCAATCAAAAACGTTTTAACAAACTTACAATGTAAGAACGTTTCATACATATAACAATTCTACATTTGAAAGAAATGTAAAATTCCTTGAACATGAATGAATGGCTCATATCGATGCTTCAGTCCAGTGGTGTGTCCGTCAGTCCTCCCTGCTGTCATTGATTTTTGGTGTTGGGACATGCCACCCATGAGCGTGCGCACCGGCAGAGGGCGACCGCCGATAGTCATCCCTCCGGACCCCCTTCTCCCCCTCCAATCCCCAAACACCTCTCTCTCTCTCTCTCTCTCTCTCTCTCTCTCTCTCTCTCTCTCCGACCATCCCAACCCCTCCCATTCCTAAATAGAAGGAGGTGTCGTGGAGCTCTAGCAACAGACCCACAATTGAGAATGGGTCTTTGGGTTGCATCGCGACCCGCGAGGATAAATCAGTCGAGCCAGGTGATTCTCAGTTCGGCGGCCACCAGAAAGCATGCGGATCCTCAGAGAGCACGAGGAGCCCGCGAGCTCACACAGGAGACCGGCTCCGGTTGAAGCCGCCTGATACTGTCATGAAGAACCTGTGCGTAAAAGCGGAACGAGACGCGAGACTTGTTGGATTTGCGAGCGCATTTACGCACCGCGGATAAGCGAATAAACACTTTGGCGCGCGGGCTCACGGCTCGCCAAAAAAACTCAAGCGAACACTCAAGATGGATAACATACCGTATTTCCTGGCCACCCTGCTCATTTTCTCCCTCGGGTTAAGGATAGAAGAGGGCATGTGCCAACACTACTACCTCCTCCGTCCCATTCCAAGCGACAGCCTGCCCATAGTGGAACTCAAGGAGGACCCGGATCCCGTACTGGACCCTAAAGAGCGGGATCTGAACGAGACCGAACTCAGAGCCATTCTAGGCAGTCACTTTGAGCAGAACTTCATGTCCATCAATCCTCCAGAGGACAAGCACGCGGGACAGGACGAGCTGAACGAGTCTGAGTTCATGAAACAGCGTCCCAATGGCATCATGCCCAAAGAGATCAAAGCCATGGAGTTTGATATCCAGCACGGGAAGAAACACAAGCCCAGCAAAAAGCTCAGAAGACGGCTTCAGCTGTGGCTTTGGTCCTACACCTTCTGCCCGGTGGTGCACACATGGCAGGACCTGGGGAACCGATTCTGGCCCCGTTATTTGAAAGTGGGCAGCTGCTACAATAAACGCTCTTGTTCGGTTCCAGAAGGGATGGTTTGCAAACCTGCCAAATCCAGCCATTTGACGGTTTTGCGATGGAGGTGCTTGCAGAGAAAGGGTGGACTCAAATGCGCCTGGATACCCGTTCAGTACCCCGTGATATCAGAGTGCAAATGCTCCTGCCCAAACTGAAATAAGCTCCGCACTCATCCTCACATGCACTGTCCCGTGTAGGAATGTATATTTGATGTATATGTGGTGCCATTTTAGGTTACACTTTACATTGGTGTTCATGTTACTGTGTAATTTCATACAGAAGTACTGACAGAACTTTGCGTACTTAACATGTGATTCTTGTCTCTTGTTTTGTGGAGCTGCTTGCTATTATAGTCATTATAGTAAATAGAGTAATAACATGGACACTGTAAAATGTAAAGTGTGGTGCCTGATTCATTTGTTAAAAAGAACTAAAAGGTCAGTATTTGCCTATAATATCCAGTGTCTACTGTAACTTTCGTTGTAACTTTATACATATTTATGTCGAAGAACATTTCGCATTCAAAGTGCGTTTATTGAAGGAGTTTCAAGCTTTTTCCATTATTCGGAAAAAAAAAAACTTTATACACCTCAGACAGGAGAATATAGATTACAGTCTTGGTGTGCTGTAAATATAAGGGGAATGGAAAATAACTGCTCATGTAAATTAAAAGAAACTATTTATTCTTTATGTCCATGTAGTCAAAATGCATTTAAAATAAAACCACTAAAAATGGCATGAAATGTATTTTTTTTCTTATCTTACTAATATTTTACTTAGTATTTAGTGACAGTAGTTTTTGGTGTAACAGTTAGATTTTTTTTGAAGTTTTCATTTATATTTTAGACAATATTTTAATATTTAAAAAAATATTTTCTTTATATGTATATTTTAGTTTTGTTGTGCATTTAAAAAAAAAAATCTGAAATATCTTTGAAATGATTTTTACAAATTATGTTTAGATTCAAACTAAATATGAGTCAAGTACAGCAAACCCACCTGTGTGGTTAAATGTTTAAATTATGAAAAATAATAACCCAGAATTTGTGTTTGTTCATGACCTAAGCTGAAACAACTCAGATTTGAGTTCTAGTTTAAATAGTTTATTTTTATTTTTAAATGATTTAAATCTAAAATTAAACTAAAGGAACATGCTTGTCAACTACCTGTAATATCCAGGTAGTCTATTATTATTATTATTATTATTATTATTATTATTATTATTATTATTATAAGATTTCTTTTTTTAAGCAAGAAAAATTATTTCAGTTTTATCTTTTTAGTTTCAGTCGATTCTAATAACCCTTCTGTACACTGTATTAAATCTGATTAACATGCACCGCATGCAGTAAAACTCGCCAGTCTCTATTTATAAAGCCCTCCATGCTGATGTGACACTAATTGAGGTGATATTATTTTAATTTGACTTATGAAGTCAAGTCTGGATCGTAATGGACAATTGGTGATTCGTATTCCTCAGAGGGAGTGGATCAGTTACTTTGTTTTTTTTCCTCTGAGACGCCATTCCGTCCTCAGACAGTCTGAAGGGTCTTTGTAAAAGGATTAAAAGTTAAAGACCTTCATTTTCAGATTCTTTCATTTAATCTGTGTGGCGCCTGAAACACATGCTGGATGGATGATCACATGTAAAAACATTCTCTGCTTTGTCTGCTGCCTAAAGTCTATTGGCATGAAAAGAACAACTTGACCTCGCAGAGGAATGAAGATACTGACGTTCCTCTCTGTATCGATTCATTTTAAGCAGCTTTTTTGACAGACGTCACATATATGGCTTTTTAGTTTCACCATACTGGTGTGTAAATGTCACAATCAGGGATTTTCAGGAGTCCAAATTTTGCTTAGAGTTGACCATACATCCTTATATAAAGGTTCTTTATTAACATCTGCTGTATGGTTAACATGATGAACCTCTTAAAAACAAAGTTTCCAAAAGCGATGATATAAAAGAACACATTCTATTGCCCAAAAAACCTTTCACTAAAGTATTCTTTAAAAATTTTGGAGTGAAGATTTTTATTGATCTAAAGAACCTTTCTTTTATACAGAACCTCTGTGAAATGAATTGGTTCATTCTAAAAATAAGCCATGTCCTCAGGAACTTTTCAGAGGTTCATAAAAAAATACTTAATGTGAAGAACATTTATTCTATAGCTGTGTTTCTGCAACAGTGCTATAAAACAACACTTTTAGTTCAACAAAGGACTTTTTAGTGAAAATTTTTTCAAAATCAGTATTGTCATTGTGAAAGAACCTTTTTCCACTAAAATGGAGTGGAAATATTCCACACTTAAAAACAAAGATGGTTCTATGTTGGCAAAGATGGTTCCATTAGGAACTTTAATCGGTGAAACTCTTTTATTGAATTGACAATTATATACACTGTAAAACCTGAAAAGGTAACTCAAACCGTTTGAGGAAATCAATTGCAACAAACCATTTAAGTTTAAAAACTAATCTTAATGAGTACTTTGAACTTAATTAATTTAAGTAAACGAAGCAATTTGAGTGCAGTAAAACCTGATGAATGAAGAGAACTCAAACCAACTGAATACTGTAAAACCCAATAAGTTAAGGCAACTCAAACCATTTGAGGAAACCGACTGCTACAAACCATTTGATTAAAAAAACTAATCTATATGAGTACTGTGAACACTCCATTTAATATTCCAATATTAAAGTATTGAGGTATTTGATTAACTCATTACCTTCAACACTGAGTAGTTTTAACTATGAGTAGAATTAACTTTCAGTAAAATTTAGAGTTAACTACATTCATTTTAATTTATAAAGTGGACTGTTGGGTTTTACAGTGTAGAGAAAGGTTCATTAGATATTTAAATACTCTCTAAACTTATAAATAATGGTTTTATAAGAACTTTTCAATGAAACTTCTTACACTGGAAAAAATGCCGGTAAGTTTTTATGTTATTATATTCCACATAATTCATTCATGTTGACCCAACACAAAACGATTAAGTTAACTTAACACTTTTAACAAATTTATGTGGATTGAACATTTAAAAAATTAAGTTGTCCCAATGAAATCTCAAGAATTGTGTTGTTACAGCTCATTTTAATTAAGTAGTTTAAACAAGCAAAAACAAATATTGCTCTTATATGTGCTCTTTAGTGGCATTGCTCACTTCTAAAATTAAAGGTTCTTAATTGGCATTGATGGCTCCATGAACAACCTTGAACATTTGTGGAACTTGAACTTTCTACAAAGGTTCTTTATAGAAGATACATATTCTTCGGATCATTAAAATGTCCTTCATACACTCAAAAATATAGGTTATATAAAAGATGGCAGTGATGCTATAAAATCACATTTTTTGGTTTCTCGAAGAATTAAAAAAAAGATTCCGTATTGAAGTGATTTGCTCCATAAAGGAATTTTACCATCCATGGAACTGTTTATTGAACCAATAGCAGTATTTAGAGAATTAAGATTCACTCTTAAAAATAAAGCTTGCTAAATGTTGCAGTGATGTTGCAGTGATCTTCTATATAGAAGAGCTTTTTTGGGTTCCTCAAAGATGCTTTTAACGACTGATTCTTTAAAATCTTTTTTTTTTTACGCTTATAACATTTGAATAACCTTAAATAACACACACACACACTCTTGTGAATGCAATAGTGTATGGGTGTTTCCCAGTACTGGGTTGTGGCTGGAGGGGCATCCTCTGAGCAAAACACACAGTATGCTACCCTCATAAATAAGGGACTAAGCCAAAGGAAATATATACAGTTGAAGTCAGAATTATTAGCCCCATTATTAGCCCCACTGTTTATTTTTTCCCCCATTTTCTGTTTAACGGAGAGAAGATTTTTTTTCAACACATTTCTAAACATAATAGTTTTAATAACTAATTTCTAATAACTGATTCATTTTGTCTTTGACCTGATGACAGTAAATCATATTTAACTAGATATTTTTTCAAGATACTGGTAGTATTCAGCTTAAAGTTGCTGTATGTAAGTTTGACATCCAGTGGTTGAACTAGGTATTGCACTCCTGGATCAAAACAAACGCAAACGCAGGATGCCAGATTGAGTACAGGAACGAGTGATTTAAAACTGTGTTTTAAATAAAAGCAACGACACACTATAGAAGGAATATTTTCCATATTAAAAGGAGTTTCTAATACACCTCGAATTGATGTATTAGAAACGGCTTCTATTTCTCACAGCTGAACAACTTATGACAGTGAACCCCTCAGGTAAACCTTGTGTGTTTTATTCAATGCTAAATGCTAACAATGCGAGTTTGAATAGATTGTAAACCTTACCGTTTCGTGAGTGAGTGCATATTCTGTGCTTCTGAATGGCTGTATTTAAATTTCTGTTGTGTTTCGTGGTGCAAATAGCCAAACTGCTCATCACTGCATATCTCGTCACAAAGCGTGTTGTAATGTTTACATTTGTAATATTTATATAATTTGCTAATTAATAATCTCATGTGGAACTGAATCTGTCTCATTTCAACATCTAATACTGTCCATTTTGGTCACGGGCGCATGCTTTAAGAGTCTCTCTGAATGAATGAATGAATGAAATACGCTGTTTTCCAACAAGGCAACCCGGGGTGCTGAATTATAATTGGCTAAACTTGCATTGTGCAGGTTCAATTTACCTAAACAAAGACAGCATTCTGGCATGGAAAAACCAAAGCAGAATATCTGACTTCAGCATTGTTTTTCAGTTAAACAAGTTCACTTGGGATGTTTCTTAAATATTTGCATGCATATTATGTGTGCAACATAATATGTATGTATTTTTATGCTTTAGAAGAGTCAAAAAACTTACATACAGCACTTTTAAAGTGACATTTAAAGGCTTAGCTAAGTTAATTAGGTTAACTAGGCAGGTTAGGGTAATTAGGCAACTTATTGTATAACAATGGTTTGTTCTGTAGGCTATCAAAAAATGTATAGCTTAAAGGGTCTATTAATTTTGACCTTAAAATATTTAATAAAAAATATTCTAGCCAAAAATAAAGCAAATAAGACTTCCTCCAGAAGAAAAAAATATTATCAGACATACTGTGAAAAGTTCCTTGCTCTGTTAAAAATCATTTAGGAAATATTTAAATTTGTAGGAGTCAAGATTATTAAAGTATTCTTTTTGTTAAGAAAATCATTTTTATTTTTAAGAGTGTAATTTTGAGAGACAATAGCAAGCACAAGAGGGATTTTTGGAAGTTATGCATGCGTAAGCAACCACATAACAGTTAATACACAGTGAAATGAAAGTTTTGCTCATGCCAAAAGAGTGAATCCTACTTTTGTAGCATAGATTTTGACTTAATCCACCAGTACATTGTCCAGCATGGCTTTATTTCTTTTCACAGTATGAGGAGGGTTTATCTGAAGGAACATTACGTCTTTATATTACTTCTTAGCTCACCACAGAATAAAAACAGTGTCTGTTCTTCCAGCTTTTCAATAAGCTTGCTAAGATTATGGACCTGTCTGTCCACTCTACATAGTATGCCAGTTTATTTCTTCATCATCATCATCATCATCATCATCATCATTACACAATGGTATAGCAGCAGTGTGATTTTCAACACCACCTTAATGTTCCTCAATCTGCAACCTTCAAACCTAAACACTTATAGATGCTCCGTATGATCCCGTTTCGTTGCTATAGGGCATCACATCCCGAGAGATATGACTGGAAACTTCATCTGGCATAGAAACATGCCACCCAAGTTCTGGAGTCCATCCAGTATCACTAACAATCAGGTGTGAGGAACAGTTGCCCCTCGTCCCGTGATGAAAACCAGTCTGGCCACCCAGGCGCTCTCTAACCATGACAGAGCGGAAAAAGCACCAGTCATTAAATGTTCAGATAGTTTTTTTGGACAGACACTCCCTTGAAGAGCAGGCTTCTCATTGGTGTAAACTCATGTGTTTTTTGTTGATGACTGGACCAAATAGCTGGCATTCAGAGGATGGAGGAAACCCAAACCAATGGAACATGGGGATGTGAGTAGGTTTGTGGGTGATGCCAATGGGCAGAAAACTCCACACTGAAAGAGCACCAATATCACTTGTGAATTTGAGACTGACAGATACATAATGATTTACATAATGATTCATAGTGATTTAAAGTTTGAAGTTTATTGGCATTGTTTAGGTCTAAGCATTATGATCTTTACTATTTTGTCATTTTATATTGTACATTTATTTGGTTAAGAAGCAATGCTGCAAAAGAATATGCTGTAGAATAAGACCTAAATGGCTCAGTGGTCAGCACTGTCGCCTCATATTAAGAGGCGACAGTGCTGATAACAAATTAGGTTAACTAGGCAGGTTAGGGTAATTAGGCAACTTATTGTATAACAATGGTTTGTTCTGTAGGCTATCAAAAAATATATAGCTTAAAGGGTCTATTAATTTTGACCTTAAAATGTTTAATAAAAAATATTCTAGCCAAAAATAAAGCAAATAAGACTTCCTCCAGAAGAAAAAAATATTATCAG
>CAIGQZ010001474.1:993221-1020807 GCA_903798205.1 Danio tinwini | reverse complement strand
CACACACACACACACACACACACACACACACACACACACACACACACGCACACACACACACACACACACACACACACACACACACACACACACACACACACACACACACACACACACACACACACAGACACACACACACATATATATTCAACCACTATGTGTGTGTATGTATTTGTATTTATGTAAATATTTGTACAACAGTTCTGTCTGGTTCTTGAATTTGATTAGCTGATAACCGTGCAATATTCTGCAAATAACAGCAATCGTTTAGCTTCTTCACCCTTGTGTATTACTCCGCCCACATACAGCAACAAGCAGAGGACACTACAGTTTGACAAATATTGCTGCTGTTGAACAGCGTAATGTACTTTTGAGGTTTTTAGATGGGAATGTAGTTGTTTAGATTGCAGCTATGCAGTTTATTTATAAGAATAGTGCCTATTTTAAATATTTATTATTTCTGAGAGACATCGTGTCTGTGGCCATTAACCTGTCATTGAGCGGAGCAAAGATGGTTGATGTTGTCCATCCACAAGATCGCGACAGAGACCACATAATAAGCTTTTAGAAGAGAAAAACTGTGTAATATCTTACTACAGCTGATCAAATCATTATTAGATTAAGGTGATCTCTCTCTTTTGTATGTTGTAGTACTGTATTTATACCATATAATTGTAGTGTATTGTACGGTGGCCGGGAAGTGCAAAACAATATTACAAAATGTGAAACACTTTTACAAAGCTCTGGACAAATTTACATTTTGAAAAACATTTTTACCTATCATAAAACACAATGACATAGAAAAAACAATTTTACCAAGGACGAAACAATATTACATTTTAGAAAAAAATTAACAAGACGCAAAACACTTACCAGTCCCAAAACAAATTTACCAGTTACAGATTTTTTTTTTACGGAAAGGGAATGTACCACACACCGAAAGTGACGCGGCATGTACCGCACACCGGGAGTGACGTGGGGAAAAGTGTTGTTGTCATTGGTGGTGAGCGCGATAAATTCATGTTGTGGAGTACATGGCGTAAATAAAGTTTATGGTGACAGAATGTGGACTGCGATCGAAAGATGTTTTGCCCGTTTTGTGGCAAACACATGAGCAGCTTAACGCTGTTTTGCTTTTTGTGTGGTCGTTGTTTGGAGTTTATAAAGGACCGGACCAAACGGAAACACTAGACATACTGCATCAATGTGTTTATTATTTTAACAAAGGCCACTTGAACGCTGCAATCGTGGACATGATGTCAAGTGTACACGGTGTAAACATCTGCTTGAGGACTCTTAAAAGTAAACTGAACGAAGCCGATGTTACAGTTTAACTGGTGACCGTGTTAACTGGTGACCCTTTCCAGATGTAAACTATTCACGTTTGCCGATTGACAGATTCGTCACTTTTTCACAAAAGTGTAAAAAAGTGACTGTTACTGTTTTGTTTACAGTAACAAAACATGCCCATACCAAATAAATATTCTTATTACTTAGTGTCAGTGTCATTGTAAACATTATTGATTTTAATATTTGTGTGGCAGAACAGTATATAACCAAAATAATGTAAATAAATGATTATAATTGACATGTCATCAACGGGATTCGAACCCAAGTGAAAAGGTTCAGCATGAGTATCAATAGACCTATCTAACTGAGCTATTCAAGACTAGATATTGAAGCCGGTTTTGATATCTTAATCAGTCAACATATGCTGTGCTTTAATTGATTCCATGTACTTGCATTTACATGTTTCTACAAACTCTCATGCTGATATTTTCTCAGTATAGCTCTAAATGACAAAATTATGTTTTATCGCACTTGGTCAAACCATGATTTTTATAGTTGTAGACTCATGTTAACCTGTGTCTACAAAGTCACGCGAGCTGATATTTTCCGGTGTGGTACATTCTGTGTCACTTCCGGTGTGTGGTACATTCTCTTTCCTTAAATAATCTGTAATTGTAAATTTGTTTCGGGACTGGTAAGTGTTTTGCGTCTTGTTAATTTTTTCTAAAATGTAAATTAGTTTCGTCCTTGGTAAAATTGTTTTTTCTATGTCATTGTATTTTATGATAGGTAAAAATGTTTTTCAAATTGGTCTCGAACTTTGTAAAAGTGTTTCACATTTTGTAATATTGTTATGCACTTCCCGGCCACCGTAGTATTGAGTGTGAGATGAAACTCATATCAGGAATGTGTGTATTTTGTGTTGGCCACTCTTTGTATAACCCTGAGTTATTTTGTTGGTTGGCCATCTGAAAGAAGAAATGCCTGCATGTGTTTATCATTTTTCCTATCGCAAACACAACAGTAATCTGGTAGTGTTTGCTTTGCTTTGGCTTTTTCTGGCATAATTATTGCAACAGAGAAATACTGGGAAATCTCTGTAGACTGATGACATTTCATGCCGTTCAGCCTTATAATCTTAAAATTATCTCAAAATCACCTGTTTTGTCTTCACTTTAGACATTATGCTAGAGAATGATTCAAATACTAGCTCTAAAGTGAGGTTGGTGAAGTAGCAATGCTTTCTGCTGTTCTGATGTCAGCTGCCGATGTGAATGAATGGCGGAACAAAGTAGTTCCTCATACAAAAGGGTTTTTAGACTCCGTGTTTGATTTTCTTTTTTATATACAAGATTATGCAGTCGAACTGTTGTATAAATGCTATATCACACTCGTAGCAGTGCAATATGGCTGTGTATCATCATTGGTGGGACACTAATGCACTTGGCCTGCGGCCTCGTGCCAACACGTCTCTCACCAGTGCCGATATACAGCCATATCACACTGCTACGATTGTGACATTGCTCATATACATAGAACATTTACATATTTGTAATTTCAGTTGGGTACAAAATATATGGAAATTTTTGCAATATTTTGAAATATATGTTGCATACAATCACCATACATTTTATATGTGAAATCCAAACATGAACTTGTATGTCATATATGTAATTTGCATATATTGTTATATATCAGATTTCTATTATATTCTTAATTCTAACATGTTTAGCAATTTTTTTATTATATTGTTATCATTACAGTTTTTGTCTTTGGTGTGAACAGGACACAAGTCTTCATATATATCTAAGCAGTACCTTTGATTCACTTTGCGTCTTTTATGCACTTTGTAGGATGTAATGACCACAAACGCAAGCAATAAAAATCCAGCCACAGCACCAAGACCAATGAACACGTTCCGAAGACTCGACTCTGGACCATCTGCAAGGAAAAAAAAAAGATTGATTATCTCTAAGTTGTGTAATTCGTGATAAGATGATGATAGAGTTGATGTTAATAGTTCATGAGGTCTTGCAGTGAAGGACAGGGTAATCTTTCCTCTGCATGTTTTTATAGATTTGCTGACAAAGCAATTTTATTTGTTTCAATGGTGCAATTTTTAAGCTTTCATAAAAAGTTTTTATCAAGATAGCTATTGAGATACCAGATCTGATGATTATGATGATACATTGTCTTATAACATCAAGATAGATAACAAAGATTGTGTTTTATATCGTGATTTTATATCGCAGTTGAATGTCTGTTCAGTAAGCTAGGACCATATTTTAGGGAACACGTCACAACAGAAAGTCTATAGTATCATTTTATCCTTAAAGCAATACAAATATTGTTTCCTTTTTTAAATCCCTGATTTCTTAGATATTAAATAACTGAAAAGATGGATATTTATTTAATCAGATAATTAAGCAGATTTTTTTGTCACCTCCTCCAGAATCACACGTCTCTCCATTGGATATCAGCATGTGTCGGGTGTTATCCAGCAACCCATCATTGATTTCTGGTTTTATCCCAAGCAAGTGGCACATTAGAGGGTAAACGTTGACTGTCTCGAATGGTCCGACCAACAAGTTCCTGTGAAAATCTGGTCCCACTGCCCTGAATAAAGGCTTCATGTCCATGACTTCATTGTCATAGCCATGTTCTCCTTTATTGCTCTGGAATATGTAGAACTGAAAGACCATTCAGAAAAGAGATTTTAGAAATAGTCACATTATATAGCTTTATAATGCTTATCATATATTTATTATATCTATAATAGGAGTTTACCCCATTGATGACATATCCTGGGTCTGCATAGAGGATGATGGGAAGGAGGCGAGGATGTTTGGAGTAATGCAATCGAGCAGGCATGTCTTCTTTCTTATAAACGTTAAGGTGTGGATGGCCTCCTTTCAAGGCATTATAAACCTTGTCAAGCATCCCTTCTTTGGGCAACAGCATACCAAAAGGTCCATAGTCCACCATGTGAAATTTCAGATCTTTCAAGGAGAATCCTGGAATGTCGGTGAGGACTATTTCTTTAACTTGGTCTCCTTTGAACACGGTGCTCATTCCGTGGTCAGCTGTGATGATGATGTTCAGATGATCACTAAGGCCAAGTTTCTCAGCAGTTTCTCGTATGTAGCCCACAGTTCGGTCCACTTTCTTGACTGACTCACGACGCTCAGGTGAATCAGGGCCGTATTTGTGACCGGTTGAATCCGGGTCACCAAAATACAAAGTTACAAAGTCTAAATCTTGATCTTTAAACCAGTCTTTCATGACTTTATCTACCTTTTCCATCCAGGCGGTCTCATTTGTGTGGTCATAAAACCTTGGTTCTACCTCCCCTACTTTTATTTTTTCGTTCTGGTATTTGGCAGCAGTGCCGGGGAAGTGTAAGGATCCTGTTTTAAGACCCTAATAAAGAACAAATTTACAAGTTAGTGTACAGTATATTTAAATTAATGCAAATAATTATTAGGCCTTGGTATACTTAATTTGGAAACAGCTAGCCAAAGTGAACCTTCTGAAAAAAAATCATTCCAGCTGCTCCGTGCAGGTGAGTGGGCTTGACAAACTACATGATACTTTTTCCTTTACGTATGTTTGGAGGGAGGAAGAAAAAACCCAAAACTAACTTATTTCAAAAAAGAAATTAATTAAACTAACTTTGACTTAGGTGACGCGGTGGCGCAGTAGATAGTGCTGTCGCCTCACAGCAAGAAGGTCGCTGGTTCTAGCCTCGGCTGGGTCAGTTGGCATTTTTGTGTGGAGTTTGCATTTTCTCCCAGAGTTCGCATGGGTTTCCTCCGGGTGCTCCGGTTTCTCCAAGTCCAAAGACATGTGGTATAGGTGAATGGGGAAAGCTAAAAAATTGTACGTAGTCTATGTGTGTGAATGAGAGTGTATGGGTGTTTCCCAGTGATGGGTTGCAGCTGGAAGGGCATCCGCTGCGCAAAACATATGCTGGATAAGTTGGCAGTTCATTCCGCTATGGCGACGCCAGATTAATAAAGTGACTAAGCCTTAAACTTATCATAGCATTTATATACTGCTACTCTCTGATGATATGAAGAGCTTCTTCTATTCTCATTTGTAAGTCTTTCTAGATAAAAGTGTCTACTAAATGAATATATACATTTTCTTTTTTTCCCTAAATGAAGAATGAAAATATGAATATAGAGCCATAAGAGAAATTTATTCTCCGATGATAGATGGTGTCAAGCAAGTTCTGTGGCATTATATGCTGCTTTTCCAGAAACATATGTATAACAGATTGTAAATCCTGAATTTTCATTCATTTATTTATTTTCTTTTTGGCTTAGTCCATTTATTAATCCGGGGTCGCCACAGCGGAATAAACTGCCAACTTATCCAGCACGATTTTACGCAGCGGATGCCCTTCCAGCCGCAACACATCTCTGGGAAGCATCCACACACACTCATTGACACTCATACACTACGGACAATTTAGCCTACCCAATTCACCTGTACCGCATGTCTTTGGACTTTGAGTAAAACCGGAGCACGCGAACGCAGGGAGAACATGCAAACTCCACACAGAATAGCCAACTGACCAGCCGAGGGTCAAATCAGCGACCTTCTTGCTGTGAGGTGACAGCACTACCTACTGCGCCACTGCGTTGCCTATCGTGAATTTTAGTTAATTAAATTTAATCTTTAAGAGATACATCCTTGCACTGAATCTTTAAAGTCAAATTGTAATGGTTTAATATATACCTGTCTTTGAGCCGTAATCCAAATGGGTAGGCTTCCATTATCCCAGTAATCATTCACAAACTGCGTCATGTAGTATTGTTTCTTTTCCTGAGTAGTTGTGTTAAACCAGTTGTTATGAATAACGCCATGGTTCTCAATGTACCTTCCTAAGAAAAAAAAATATATATACTCATTTTACTCATTTTATTAGGTGTTCTACTAAGATTTCCGAGAATATTACAAATGAGAGCATACATTTGGCAGTCATTTATGAAAGTCAACTTTGCATTCAAGTCAATACATTTTGCAATTCACACATTCCCTAGAAAATCAAACCTCTGACCTTGGCATATATATTATTATACGTAAACTGTAAAATTGCAAGTCCATTTGGCTTACAGTTATCTTTATATACAGTATATACAGTTGCCCCAAAATATTTATACATTTAAGCTGCATTTAAACAGCTACAAATACATTTATTTGCATTAGATAACAAATCATTTAAGCAAGTGGTAATTGCAAACAATCAATTCTACATTTTTCCTTTTTAGACAGTGGTGCTGTACATGGGCAAAAGATGAGACATCCTAAGTTATTATCTGCATCAAATACATTTTACAAAAATTGAATTTAGATTAAAAAGATATGCAAGCAAATTGCTTTCTATAATGTTTCAAATACATTATTTTGGAAAATATGGGTGGGAAATAATGTTTCATTGGCATTCATAATGTAGTACAAGATGTATTTATGTATTAATGAAACAACGTACTTAATCTGACATGTACTTATCAAAATAAGGAGTAAGTGTTAATACTAAATGAGATTATATTTTAAATGATAAAGAAATTAATGACAAATTGGTAAATCCAGGTGTTTTGAAGCATTGCGCTAAAGTATAAACACCTTTAAATTACATTCAATAATATTTTAGGACCACACTCTTAAACAGTCTTTTAATGTCATCAGTTGATGTCTACACTAAATATGCATCTCAAGCTTTTTTTTTTCAAACCTTTACACTCGTGACATGGCAAATATACCATCATATATTCTTGCTTAAAATACAATTAAATTAAAAAACAGGTCCCATTATTGTGTATGTATTTCATATCCTTTTTAAAATTTCGAATGGCACATAAATTCTTAAAATATTATAAAACATCCATTAGTCTAATTAAGAACAACTGTAACTCAACACACCATAGATACAGCATCTGCACATTTGGAGGGTAGCATTTATTATTGTTTAAAACTTGCATTTTTAGGGTCACTATATATTATGTATTTACTTTAAATTACTAATTTATTGCTGTTTCCCTGTTCTCCTTACCAGACAAGAGGGTGAAGTGTGAAGGACTGGTGATGGTCAGGAAAGGTGGAGTGACATATGCTGCTTTGACTCCATCCACAGCCATCTTATCCAGATTTGGGGTGTCCACATCTCGGTCGTAGTCCCACCTGAACCCATCGAAGCTTATTAGAAGCAGTTTGTTTCTTCCTGTGGTGCAGCGATCTCTGGCAGGAGCAGAGAAAGAGGCTGGGAATACAAGCAGCAATATACTCAGTGCCAGTAACATGACAGGTATTTCACTCCAGATGCTTCTGATGTAAAAGTTTAGCTTTTCTCTGGATGATTTGAAGGTTGTGCCTGCTTTAACAGTCTCAGCTTTTTAACTGGTCCTTTTGTCTATGGTCTTTGCCATCCCATAAAGTACACATTATTGATGTTTATGAGAAGAATTACATTATCTTATGTTATCTTATCAAGCTCTTATCAGGAGTTATGGGACAAAAGCAATTCAGCAGCTTATTTCTGAGTAACTTTTTCAAGATTTATGACTTGCTTGTAAAACGGAACTTGGTATTTTTATATCAAGGTTGAATTGTTTGAAGGTAAAAGATAAGGATCTAAGCAGTCATTACTTTCACATTGGCTAATTGAGTTATGTAGTAATTATGGCAGCAAAAAAAACAAAAAAAAAAACAAAGCATTTGGACTATCAATCAGACAGTGCTTCTAAAGGTTAAACAGTTAAACCAGTGTTAACTAGCATAGATGCTCATGCTGGCCTTTTCAGCAGAGAATCTATGTAAAAATATGCATGATGCAATATGCAAAATGCTTTTCTATTGCTTATACCCACACACTATTTATGCATATTTTTTAGATTATTTGATTTTAAAATTATGCACATTTGAGATTTTATGTGGTCCGAGGAAGTGCATATGTTATGAATATGTTAATACACTTTAGTGCTAGTTTTGTGATCCTAATCTAATTTAGTGTAATTCTCCAAATCCATAACTCTCCATAATTTGGATGAATTTTGCATGATTCAAAAACACTGCTTAAGTTGCACTCTTGAGGTCATTGATAAGCACTACAATCATACTACCATTGAGTTCAAGGCCAGTTCGTGGTGTTCTTACTGTATGTATTGTCTCAAGTTTTCGTAGCCTTTTTTTATCTGCAGCTTCTGTTGAACTTCAGTTGTGAATAAATTTCTGATTATAGTATTATATCTTTGCTTATTAATGGTGAATCAGTACAATACTATTCATATAAATAAGAAAATACTGAAGATTAGCGTATCGGTTAATTTTGTCAACTTTTTTTGTAGTTATACAATATTCAGCATGATATAACATTAATATAATGCACATAGCATTACTTATACAGGTCATTTGATTTAAGAATTTGAGACAGCCACCCTTATTGGCAATATATATATATATATATATATTCATTGACAGTATTTTATTTATGTCAACATATTTGGATAAATATTATATATAAATAATATATAATAGGATAAATATTGTAATAAGCTATTAAAAAAGGCTAACTACAACAATCAGTTATTACATTAACATGATCTTAGTCTTACAAACTAGCAGTCCTCTTTCTGTATTATTCAGAGCAGTACACAGATATTCCCAAGCACCCAACAGTTTTTAGACCTACAGTAACTGATGGTCTGAACACTATTCACAGACATTCTTTCAGACTTCTTGTTTTATTGGCAATGGGGTATATGCACAAGAACTTCTAATATTCAGTAAGCCAGCTCAATCGCTTCAGGTGAACTGGCATGCCATTGCAAACCCCCCACATTTAAGATCTGTTCATTTAAAAAAAATCAATACTCTCGATTGATTTACAATATAAAGGATCTCAGACTGGACAAAAAGCACTGAATTAAATTTGATTGATCTGCACCATGTCTTTAAAATATGGAAATGTATTTTTAATCACAGTATTTTCATTGTAGTTTCTGTGATTGCCTGCTGCTCCTGAGGGTGTTTATTTAACTGATTATACTTTATTACATTACATCATCTATGCTGTTAACGGAACATTGTAAAATTTAAAATAGTCACATTAACCTTTCACTGGAAGTTTATCAGTGGCTTAAAAACACTAGCTGTGCATATACTCTATTTAATGGTTTGAACCTTTAAAACAAGACCCAACACACATTTCAATTTATAATGCAGTTTATTATTGGCACATTTTCATATAAAACCAATGTAAAAACCATTCTCCATATGATATTAGAATTTTCAACAGTATTATAGGTTTATTAGAAATTATGCAGTTGTAAAAACAGTTTAATATTTGACCTTTAAAAAAAATCATCCACTTAGAATGATGTTTGTTTGGAGTCACCTTGCATCTCATCTTCATATCCTCTCTCTTTTTTCCTGTTGGAGAATAAAGGTAAAAAACATATCAGATTTTCTGAAAAGGAAAGAAAATGTCCCCAAAAAGAATGTGTTAATGTAGCTTTGTGCCCTACTTTGAATAAAGTTTGTGCTTTTTATATCCGCTGTAGGATGTAACAACCACAAATGCAAGAAATACAAATCCAACAACAGCAGCGAGGCCAATAAACACATTTTGAAAACTTGACTTTGGATCATCTGTAAGAAAAAATGAGCGAGAAATAAAACATATTGTTTGATGCGAATGTTGTGTAATTTAAGATAAGATGATGTGAACTGTTTCATACTGCATGTTAATATAGTTAATTATAAAGGTTGAAGAGCAGCATCTACTGCACATCTTATCTCAGGGCAACTCAAGGTTCACATGTGGTCAATTTATAATTTGTTTTATATTATATTTATATTATATAAACAATGGGTGAAAATGTTACCTAGATATTTAAATATGTACCTTAAAGAAATCATTAAACTTTCTTTTATCAAATTTGAAAACACCTGATATGCATTCAAATGGATCTACCTCCTGAATCACACGTCTCCCCATTGGATATCATGGATATACTGCATTTCGTTTCCCTGTACTTGTACATGTGTGATGACAATAAAGTTGAATCTAATCTAATCTAATCTAATCAGCATGTGTTGAGTGTTTTCCAGTGACCCATCGTTGATTTCTGGTTTTATTCCAATCAAGTGGCACATTAGAGGGTAAACGTTGACTGTCTCGATTGGTCCAACCAACAAGTTCTTGTGAAAATCTGGTCCAACTGCCCTGAAGAAAGGCTTCATGTCCATGACTTCATTGTCATAGCCATGTTCTCCTTTTTTGTTCTGAAGTGGATAAAACTAGAAGAATGTTTAAAACAAAAAAATCACATGAAATGTAATGTTTTTTTATGTTCTTATGTTTAATTGTGGCTTTTTTAGGTATTTACTCCACTAATGACATATCCTGGATCTGCATAGAGGATGATGGGAAGGAGGCGAGGATGTTTGGAGTAATGCAATCGAGCAGGCATGTCTTCTTTCTTATAAACGTGAAGGTTTGGATGGCCTCCTTTCAAGGCATTATAAATCTTGTCAAGCATCCCTTCTTTAGGCAACAGCATCGCAGTCGGTCCATAATCCAACAGGTGGAACTGCAGATCTTTGTAAGAGAATCCTGGGATGTCGGTGAGGACTATTTCTTTGACTTGGTCTTCTTTGAACACGGTGCTCATTCCGTGGTCAGCTGTGATGATGATGTTCAGATGAGCACTGAGCCCTAGTTTCTCAGCAGTTTCTCGTATGTAGCCCACAGTTCGGTCCACTTTCTTGACCGCCTCACGACGCTCGGGTGAATCAGGGCCGGTGGCCGGTTTCATCTGGGTCACCAAAATACAAACTTACAAAGTATAAGTCTTGATCTTTAAGCCAGTCTTTCATGACTTGATCTACATTCTCCTTCCATGCCGTCTCATTGGTATAGTCATAGGCTCTTGGTTCTACCTCCCTCTCTTGAACGGTTTCATTCTGATAAGTGGCTACACCCTGTTTTAAGACCGTAAGAGGAGACACAGATTTATAGCCCAAGTTCGGTTCATGTATATCTCTTTCAAGTTTAAAATTGATTAAATGTGACCCAGGAATAGAAAAAACAGCTTATGTTGCACAGGTATTTTTTGCCAAAATAGTCAAAATGTCCCCCCAAAAATCAATAGAATATTAAGTTAAGATGATGTTCCATTAATGAATTTTGTAAAGTTTCGACTGTAAACATATCAATAATTAATTTGTAATTCGAAATTTTTATGGCTAAGTACTTAATAAGAACTTGAAGATGAATTTCTCAATGTTTTAAACCGTTGGATTGCAGATATTTAAATAGTTGTCTCTGCCAATTATGGCTCTGTCCTAAGAAACCATCAATGCAAAATGTATTCAAATTACAAATATGTATAAATCTCACACTGACACTGGTTTAGTGGTCCAGGTGTAACCCCACCGGTCCTACACTACCAAACCTGCCCCGAGCTAGGTTCGAACCAATGACTTTCTGCATGGGAGGCAGTTGCTCTAACAAGGAGGCTAAAGACCATAGCCTCTAGTGTCTGTCACTAGAGCACCTTTTAGAGGTCAGAGGAGTGAGGTTTACCTGGACAGCACTTTACTAGCTGGAGTCTGTTACACTCCCCTCCTTAAACCTCACTCCCATCCAGGTCATAGCATCAATGTAACCCCGCCAGTCCTACACTACCAAACCTGCTCCAAGCTGAAATCAAACTGGCGACTTTCTGCAGTTGCTCTAACAAGGAGGACAAAGACCATGGCCTCTAGCATCTGTCACTAGAGCACCTTTTAGAGGTGAGTGAGGTTTACCTGCCCAGCACTTCACCAGCTGCCGTCTGTTACACTGGGTCACAAATGTAATTGCAATAATATTCCCAGCTGGTCTTATCTTGCTCTTATTTCAAAGATGCCTTCTAAAGCTTCTGATTAATAATTGATTGACTATGCTTTGAGATGTACCTGTCTCTGAGCCGTGATCCAAATGGGTAGAGTTCCATTATCCTAATATTCATCCACAAACTGCGTCATGTAGTACTCTTTCCTTTGTCGTGTGGTTGTGTTGAACCACACATTGTGAATCACGCCATGGTTTTCAATGTACCTTCCTGTGGAGGAAAGCAATTGATCGTTGATTCAATTATTTCTGTATCTGTATGCATTGCGGTGAATTTCATGCTTTATAATTCGTATTTCAGTGGCAAACATGCCAAGGAAAAAATAAAGGTTTATTTATGATTATATAATATTGTATTTTATAGTAAACCACCCATACATCAATTAAAATGTCACTGCAATTCATTATTTTAGTATTTAAATATGGTGCGATGATTAACCACAGTATCATAAATATCTTTTCTATCCGCTTGTTAAGTGTGACGTCATGTGAAGGGGCTTCTGCGTCCAAGCGCTCTATGAAACTGAATGAGGAGACTCATCAAATGCTAATAATAAACGTTTACAAAGCGATGTAATACTTTCGAAAATCACAATGGCAATATATATGTCCACGCCTAATATCTGATGGCCAGAAAGTGATACATTTTTTATAAATTGTTAAAATTTTGGTATTTGTGATGCAGCAAGCCCAGAGATTGTTGTGTACACTATGACTTTATATAAAATTCACTTTGATGTGTGATATGAATAAAAATAGATTATAAACAAATATTTTGTCAATTCAAATGAGTGGCAATATGTAGACAGATGCATTGTTTACTGGTACAATACTACACCAGTTTTAGGGTCAGCATTGTATAAAATAATTTATTTTGATTAATTAAATGCATTCTCCTTACCAGTTAAGAGGGTAAAGTGTGAAGGACTGGTGATGGTCAGGTAAGGTGGAGTGACATATGCTGCTTTGACTCTATCCACAGCCATCTTATACAAGTTTGGGATGTCCACATCTCTGTCGTAATCCCACCTGAACCCATCAAAGCTTATTAGAAGCAGTTTGTTTCTTACTCTGGTGCAGCGATCTCTGGCAGGAGCAAAGAAAGATGCTGGGAATACAAGCAGCCAAAAACTCAGTGCCAGTAACATGACAGGTATTCCACTACTCTGTTTCACACAGAAAAAAATAGCCGTTTTTTTCAGTCTGATCTTATAGATTTATCAGCTGTCGGCTTCAGTTCTTTTGTCTAAGTGCTTTACCATCACTTTCTACAGACTTAAGTTCACATTATCATTGAGGTTTATGGGACTGATTGCATGTTGGTGTTATCTTGTGTTATCTACCGTCTTATCAGAAGTTATAGAGCAACAACAATCACTCAGCTCTTTTCCTTAGTTTTTTTTATAGCTTACAGTATTGAATTAAATGTACGCTGCATGAAGTCTACAGTATATTTTGTATCTATAAAAGTGTCTAGACAGTCTTTTATCTTGTAAAAATGGTTTGGAACAAAATGTAGCATCAGATAATTGTCTTTGTTATCTTCTGATAATCATTAAGACAATATTAATGGTGCCATAGTGTTTAAGCTGTAGTGTTCAAGGAAAATGTAACTTCACCCCCAAAAAACAATACAAATGTGGGCTAGCGATAAAAAAAGGACAAACCTAAGCTTTTAATCGTTTAATAAAGTGTGCTTTATGCTTTATTTTTGGCCTCTAATTTAAGAGTTTTTTTTTTAAATAAAGAGTCTCCAAGGTATATTTATCTGTCCTTCCTTGCATAGTTATTTTGCTTCATAAAAAGGTTATTGTACCTCATAAAAGATAAAGTACACAAAAATATACTGTTTACATGTGCACAAAAATATTCTTGTGGCTTTATAATACAGCATACTGATTAAACCAATGAATGCATATGATCTGTTTAGATTTTTTTTTTCTAGACTTGCTGTCTATGGAGGATGACAGCTTTTAGATTTAATCAAAATATCCTAATAAGTATTCAAACGATGGCCCTGGGGTTTGGATCAACATGAAGGTGAGTAGTTAATAGCTTAATTTTTGGGTGAACTAACCCTTTTTGGCATCTTGTGCTACATGAGCTTGTCCACTAGAGGGAGGTTTTGAGTAAGGAAAATTCTGGACTGGTTCTTTGTTGAGATTCATTGCAGTCAAGTGTACAATTATATTGATGCATTTGTTAATATTGAATTTCAGTTTAGTTAGTAAAATGGATGAATGCAATAAAGAGACCTTTTAAAATTAATACATTTAGGTTGCTCCATTTTCAACCAATTAACTTTCTCTGACTCCAAAGTGAGAGTGTTATATTCTACAAACTTTTGTGTAGTACAAGATGTCATCATCATGACAGACTGCAATGATTTTGAATTATATGCTTTGAAAATGTTATTACACTGTAAAAAATATCTGCGTAAATGAGCAGTTTTCCGTATTTTGTGATCCGTGTTTTATTTTGTATTTTTCCCTGTTTACTCTGGAGAACATTTCAGTTTAGCGAACAGATGGTCCTGACCAGCAAAGAACCGAGAAGGACCAGCTTAATCTAGCTCATGACAAGCAAGAACCCGCTGCAACCAGAACACCAGTTCCTAAACATACCTTACCAGCATATATTTTTTTCCCCAGCAGGGTATCATGTTCAAGAAAACGATTTGAGCTTTGCGACAAGGCATTTCTTGTCAAGAAGTATCCATCATGTAGTCATAAATGAATGAAGATGGTCAGGAACAACATTTTGGAAGATGGTCAGGAACAAGTTTTTTTAAGAGGCCCCCAGCCTACAGTTCTGTAAATGTCCCAGAAACATTTCCCTCACACACCATTACATCACCAGCAGCTTGAACTGTTAAAAGTAACATAGGTTCAAGCTTTATATGTTGTTTATGCCAAATTCTGACTTTATCATCAACAGGAGTGAGACTGGTTTGGTTTTCTGCTGCTATAAGGTTTGATGTAGGCTATTCTGTGTTCAGATAGGCCTATGCTTTTTTGCAGACCTTGGTTGTAACGAGTTGCTATCTGAGTTACAGCTACTACAACTTCACCATATCTTCTAGTCTCCATCTACAAACCTAAATTGCTGCCATATGATTGGCTAAGATGTTGTTAACGAACAGTTGTACGAAGTAAAGTGAGTAGTTATGTTTTACCTATTTACTCCGCCAGTACTGACTGTAGTTGAGCTTTCAGCCACATGATGGCGACAGACACCTTTTAGATTCCCCCCCCTGATCTCACAAAAGTCCTGCAGAAATAACCAGGTTTTTTTGTGTGTGCAGCTATCATGAAGACCTACAGGTAAGGGTGTTTTCTGTGGCTTGTCCACTTTTATCATTATGTGGTCATTTTAGGCTTTATTGTTTAGAATTTTGTTTAGTATTATAAATATTAGAAATTTGTTTAGAATTATCCATTATTTTTAATAAAACCTGTTTGGAATAAAACAAGTTTAGGATTACTAGAGTAAACTTAGTAGCGGTGATGTAATTGATATTTTTGGGTAGTCTATCCATTTAAATGTCAAAAACTTATAGAGATCTATAATCTATAGAGATATATCTTCACATATTTTGGTATAATCAGGAGTTATATGTGTAGTGTAAAGTCTGTAAAGTGTTCTTGGATCCTTGAAATGCACTATTATTATTACAAATAATCAAATCACAAACTCCACATTTAGGACAAATTTACCAGAGTTGTGCAAGATGTCTTACTAATAATAAGTAACAACTAAAATAGTTAATTTAAATCAATTTATAGTACAATTAAAACAAGATGCTCTTAGATGCTCACATTTGTGTATAGTGTATGGTAAAACAAAGGCCTAGTTCTAGATCAGTGGTGGCAAAACTTTTTCGTATAAAACGCCAAAAACCAAATATCACTAAGAGCCCTGGGCCGAAGGAAAATATACCCAACTATATTACATTAAAGTTGCCATGAGTAATTTCCTAATTTATTTCATAATATTTAAAAGTAAACAGAAAACATTACATTGTATTCACTAATGCAGTATAACTTTTTAAATGATAACTTACTGCAATATAAACAATCACATTTATAACACAGTGGAGTTCATTGCTGAGAACACTAGTCAAGCAGAATCTGCCTTTGACTTGATTTTCTTACCAAAGTCTCTGCACTACGGGGTGACAGTATGTACATTTAAACTAAATCTGATTAATTTACGCTATTTAATTGAAACATTTTATTTCAGTTAGCTTTTAACAATAAAACAAACAAAAGGGTTACATTAAATTTGAATTGACAATCTCGAAACATACCAATCATTCACCCTCTTTTCTCAGATGGGATGGTGGGTCAAATCAAAGCTTACCATGGGCCAACTTTGGCCCGCTAGCCCTAGTTTGGGAATCACTGTTCTAGATACAATAAATGTGATGCCTATTTCATCTTCATCTTCTCTGCTTGTGTAGGCTTCAAAAAAACAAAACCTACAAAAATGATCAAATAAGAATTTAGTTTGTAAAAACTAAAGGACAAAGAATTTAGTTTCGTTTGTAAAAAATAAAAGACACATTTAATTTGCAGAGAGAATCAATGAGCTGGTTTTAAATTGTCAAGTTTAATAGCCAATCAAATTGCTTTGTTTGTAAATATGGGTGTGGCCTTTCATTAATCCGAGGAACTGCATCCGATGCCCTCCTGATTTGCACCTGCTACTAATTGACGTGCATTTCACATAAATCAAGCCTTTTTTTCTTCATGTATAGTTATTACAGTAAGTATTTGCTAATTACCAAATAGTATGCCTAAATGGTTTTGTGAATTGTCTAATTTGTCTAACATTTACAGAGTAAGTTTGTTAGTGTATAATGTATCCGTGGTGTGTTATATTTGGTTGGTTGCATAAGAGTTTTTTTTAACTGTCACAGTCGCGCTAAATTGAATATAGTTTACGTCACTGGATTTTATGTATATAAAGCGCATTTTAGCAGGTTTTAATCATAAATGAAGATGTAAAAATGCATTGCCTGCCGAAACTCTAGTCCAGACTTTAGTTAGTAATGAAACCATTTTTAAAATATAAATCAGCTGCTAGTTAAAAACTTGTTTACTCAACCTAACAAATCTAACCTAACAAAAGTGTGTTAGTGTCAGCGACGTGCTCGTTACGTTTAACAACCCTATAAAATCCCAAGTGAGTATTGTTTTATTCATTTGAACTTTGTTTTGAATGAGATTAATTCAGTAGACTTGCAGGTTTGTCGTTAAAAAAGAGAAATAGATGCCGTAAATCCTACACGATATTTTGAACATCATTGCATGGTATGCACAACCTCTTACTTTCTATGTGCTTGTGTTATTGGTAATTACATGGTCTTGACCCAGGCTTCAATAACTGAAACCCATGTGCTTGTTTTATATTACGACCTCCATGTGACATACGTTCATGACCCCAAAACTCATCTCATTTCATAATGCAGTTTATGATGCACTTTCCCAGCCCCCACCCACCTGCTTGCTATAAGTCAAATGTTAGCTGTTTGAGGGCATGGTAATGTATTATGATGACTATTGAAAACAACTGGTGGTAAATGGCAAGGACCATTTAGATCATGCCAGTGATTACAACCTAACGTAAGCTTTCGAAAGTGATGCATGTGTTTCATAGCAGTTATGGGGATGTTCTATCATGCCAGACATTCTCTACTGATCTCTTTGTGTTTCTGTTGGGGCGTTTGGTACGATAACCACAGATATTGATCTGTTTGTTAGTCTATACAAGCTATAAATAAATAAATTGAAAGCATACTGTAGTAGTTCTGGTAAAGCCCCCGAAAAAAAAAGAACGCAAGTACAATTATTTTGTCAGATAGCTCTCTGATCATACATATGAGCAGTTCAATGCAAATATCAGCCTTGCCATGCAAACAACTGAGCCAAAACCTTTATACTGTTTATACTATGTTTTTTGTGCTATAAAGATACTCAAAAATGTCTCCTTTAATGTTTTATTTTTTTATTTAATTTACCATTTTAAGTAGCACAAGTGCCCATTTAATCTTTGTCTCATCTATAACAGAAAAATGTCTCTTTCATGGAAAAATATTTTTCCTCATAAATACAAAATCGTAAAATTAAAACAATTTTTGTTCTATAGAGCGCCAACTCTTACCTTTTTTATTAGTATACTACTTTTAGGTTGTGCAGTTTAATTCACATAATTTCTACAGAGTATGTTGTATACTGTAAACTTGCATAGTTTGCAGAGTTTTAACGGAAAATGTCACATCCATAACGCTGGAGTTGCTCTTAGACAGCAAGGTTCTCGACTCATTGAAAGTTCAGAAATTTTCCAAAACAGACCATGTTTAATGTGGTTCAATCAGTATATTATCAATTAGGGCTCCACGATATTTGAAAAATCTGACATAGTGATTTTTTTTCTTTTGCTGCGATATACAGTGCTTAGCATAATTGAGTACACCCCATTTTGAAAAAATATTTTTATCCTTTTCTCAGTGAATATAGGCAATGTATTTTGGTGCATTTAAACAAAACAGATTTATTAAACAGATATATTTATTAAAATCATTTTTTTGTCACCAAACATATTTAGAAATTGAAAGATAATACAATTAAATTCAAGCAAAATATTGCAAAAAAAAAAAAAACCTTACAAAACTAAATTTTTCTATTGCTTCTCTTGGCTTTTTTCTCTTTTTTTAAAACTGTATTTAATGTACAATCATGAACAAAATCTTAAGACCAGGGAAAACTTTTCTAGTATTCACATTTTGCAATGGTGGATCGTAATCAGGTTGTAAGTACTGCTTTGAAATGACAAATGAAGTCACTGGTGCAACACATAACAAACAGAGAGTAGGCAATTAAATGAAAATTGCATTCAAACTCAAACAGGCTGAAATCAGCCGATCAAAAGTATAGGACAATAGCCTTTAAAAGTTCAATTCTGTGCAAAACTGGCTTTGCTTTAACTTTCCTTTGGCCTGTAACACTCTCGCAATATCTAGATGGCAAAGGCGAAAAGGCTTTCTCTCTTTGAACGTGGCAGGATTGTTGAGCTGCACAAGCAAGGGCTCTCACAGCGCGCCATTGCTGCTGAAGTTGGACGCAGTAAGACAGTCATTTTAAATTTCTTAAAAGATTTTGAGCGCTATGGGACAAAAAAGTCAAGTGGTAGACCCCAAAAAAATTTCACCTGCACTGAGCCGGAGGATCAGACGGGCTGTCCGAGAAGACACAGGCAGATCCTCAACCCAAATTAAGGCCCTTACTGATGCTGACTGCAGCCCAATAACCATAAGACGACATCTTCGAGAGAAGGGCTTTGAGAACAAAAAATGTCTTCAAAGGCCACGTCTTCTACCACATCACAACCTTGCCCGTTTGGAATTTGCAAGAGAGCACCAAACATGGGACACTGAAAAGTGGAAGAAAGTTTTGTTTTCTGACGAAAATAAATTTAACCTGGATGGTCCTGATGGCTTCCAACGCTACTGGCATGACAAGGAGATTCCACAGGACATGTTTTCTACACGGCACAGTGGTGGAGGCTCCATCATGATCTGGGGTGCTTTTTTCCTTCCATGGTAAAATTGAGCTTCAGGTTGTGCAGGGGCATCAAACAGCTGCTGGTTATGTAGATATGTTGCAGCGGGCATCCCTATTGACTGAGGGCCCTCGTCTGTGCAGTAATGACTGGATATTCCAACAAGACAACGCTGCAATTCACAATGCCCGCCTGACAAAACGCTTCTTCCAGGAGAATAAGGTTGTTTTTTTGGACCATCCTGCATGCTCCCCTGATTTAAATCCTATTGAGAACATTTGGCGATGGATGGCAAGGGAAGTTTACAAAAATGGACGCCAGTTCCAGATCGTGGGCGACCTTCTTGAAGCCATCTTAACCACATGGAGCAACGTTACCCCCAGCCTCCTGGAAACACTTCTATCAAGCATGCCAAAACGAGTGTTTGACGTGATCAACAAGAATGTAGTTACAACAAGTAGTTACTCACTACTGAGGTATTTTTTAACAATTTTAGTTCTATTGTCGTGTTTTTTTGGCCTCTGGTCCTATACTTTTGATCAGCTGATTTCAGCCTATTTGAGTTTAAATGCTTTTTTCAATAAATTGCCTATTCTCAGTTTTTTTGGCTTTTGCTCATGTGTCTTCTTTGGATATTTTAAAGCAGTGCTTACAATCGGATTATGATCTACCTGTGCAAAATGTAAATAACTGTAATGTTACCCCCGGTATTAAGATTTTGTTCTGGAGTGTATTTCTATAACATAAATTTGGGTGTACTAGTTTTCGGAACATTATTTTAACTTATTCTGTTACATAAGCTCCAGATTTGGCTTCAGTACTGACTAATTTAATGTATATGCACAGATATAATGTTGAATAGTATTATATTACTATTTAACATTATATAATAGTACTATTATAAGATACATTTGTGAGGGGTGTACTTATAGTATTTATGCGGAGCACTGTATGCTACGGTATGAACAAAATTTCAACAGGTGATTTGAATAGTTCTTTTTGAAAAGATTTCATTAAATTAGATTGACTGGGGTGATCAAGTGTTTTTTAATGCAGGTCATCTGCATACAGTATGAATTACAAACATGTATAAATACAACAGAACAAAAATAAAAGTTAAATAAACAGTTCTTTGTGGTTTTCTGGGGAGTCTAACAGTTTATATACAAAAATGTAATAATGAAAAGTAAAACAAGATGGTTATTGTATAAAGAATAAAAAATAACATCTTTATCTTTGAATCTTTAATAATCTAATCCTGCGATGTGACTATTGCAGATACACATTGCAATATCGATGCTCAAATTATATATTGTTCAGCTCTATTATCAAGCTACATATGAATTTTTGTTTTGTGTTGTTAAATAGTTCTTCTCCTCAGTGTCAGTATAGTGCACATGATCACAAGCACTATAAACTGATGTACAGTATACCCCAAATTCCCACGTGCAACTTTCTCAGTTGGATACAAAACACTGGTGCGTCCAAGGAAATCCATGTGACTGAGCGTGACATGCATTACAGTGCTCTTGTGAACTTGCATCCTATACTCACACTGATGAAAACAATTAATTTAATAAAGTCATTATTATTTTTTGTGTACATAAGAGTATTCTCGAAGCTTCATAATATTGGACCACTGAAGCCATATGGTGTGTTTTGAGGATGTTTTCTGTTTTGAGCTCTCAGATTTAATGTAAAATATTTTAATTTGTACTATAAAGATGCAAAGGTCTCAGGTTTGGAATAACATGAGGGTGAGAAATTAATAACAGAATGTTCATTGTTTGGTGAACTAACCCTATAATTGTTGTTTGGAAAAATCTCAGCTATTTGATGTTTAGAACAGCAGCCCTCTTGCTTTTTTTTGGTACAAATTCGCTGCCGTCTTTGACCTTTTATGAAATAAAAATAGGTAGAATTGCATATCGATGCTAATGATGTCTGTTCGTATATCACTCAGAGAGCATTTTTATCTAGGGAGGCTGGTCAGTAGTGTTTTATGATGCGGCCTTATTGAAGTCAATCAAATCATCTGACAGCTAGTTGCTCAGATGGGGTTTGCTTTTGGTCTTGGGACAGGTTCAAGGTGAACACCTAATCTCTTGGAAGATAAGCTATTACTGTCATCAAGGCTCATTTTTCTCATTTACATTCACCTACATACATGACGAGAAAGTGAAAGCTGTGTGCATAAGAGAGAGTAAGTGAATGTTTTAAAGTATTACTAGTCTACTTTAAAGTAGACATGAAATGAAAATGCACCCTATATTTATTCTAAATGCATGTTTTGATGTGAATAAGACATATGTTTTTGTTTTGACCTCATAATGTCACAACTGAATCTTCCAGAGAAAAAGACTTCAAGTCTTGAGTTTAGATACAGTATACGCACAACCTTTTAATCATTAAAACACAAGGTGTACAAGTGGTTGATGCAGATACACTAGAAGATTTCATATTCTTGTGTGCTCTACTTTTTTCAAATGTTAGGACTGATTACAATTTTTATTTTAATTTTTTGATCCTCACTCACACTCAGTGTTAATGTGTCTATACTGTAGCATACTGCATGCATAACAAAAATTATACATATCTTTGAGTTCTTTTAGTCAATATAAATGATTCCCCTGGAATATTGCAATAATCTACAATAATCAATAATCTTTATTTTTGTGTGTAACACACGTGTCTAAAAATATAGTAATCTTAAAGAAATAGTTCATCCCACAAAGGAAAATCATGTTATCATTTACTCATCCTAAACTTTTATTAGACCTGTTTGAGTTTTTCTTCCCGTGAACAGACTGATGGTTTAAAATATGTTGGAAAACAGTAGCCAGTTGACCACCATAGTCCCCCTCCCCCCACTAAAGACATCAATGATCAATGTCTACCGGTTTCCACATTCTTCAAAATATCTTTAGAAGAAAAATAGAAAAAAAAATTCTCATAAGATATGGAAGCATGTGAGTGTGACCTAAATAGTAAGTCAATTAATCTTTTTTTGGGGTAAACTGCCCCTTAAATGCGGACATGATTCTCTAATTATATTTAATGTAATTTATCTGTCTTTTTAGAACTCTCAAGAGTGTTCAACAGCAGTCTCTACTAATGGTGAAACTGAAAGTTAACTCCTTCTAGAACAGCACCAGTAAGTAAAATGTCTTAAGAAAAATTATGTATATGTTTAGTTACAGAACATAATTATCGTGATAGTTACACAGCAGAACAATTCTGTGCATGTGTGTTTGTCCACGAGTGTGTGTCTACTGCATATACAGTATGTGCGTTTGTATGGAAGAGAGTGGGAGAAAGTACTTGCCAACAAGGAACAGTTCTAAAATGTAATTTTGTGTGAAGAAAAACAGTGGAATATTTGATCATTTGTAGTCATATGTTGATATTTGTTTGCTTGCTCTATGTCTTTGTGGGTTTTTGTACTTTTGGTGTTTAGGTGATGTTTACATACTAGTGCGTTTTGTTGTCTACACCACTCAGGCATCTTTGATCCTTGAAAATGGAATGGAAACACTAAAGACCCCATTTTAGTTTGAAACGCTGGTCCTGCTTTTCAGTAACTGCACACTTTAGAACAGAGGTTCTCAACCAAGTTCCTGGAGCCTCCTTTAGACCGCACATTTTCATATGTGACCTATTTTGTCTCCTTAGTCTCTCACAACCATTTCAGGTCCTGAAGTCTCTACTATTGAGCTGATGAGTTAAATAAAGTGTGTTTGACAAAGGAGACATGCAAAACATTAAATGTTGGTGCTCTCTGAACATGGTTGAAAACTACTGCCTTAGATCATTCATCAACTAGTCAGAATCAAGCATTCAACAGCCTCTCAATATCTATTTTATTAAACAATAGGGCTTTTTTTCAAACTGTGCTTAACATTGTTCTAAACACCACTTTAAAACCAGGGTAAAGATATGTTTCACACTGAAATTGGTTTTAGCACTGCATTTTACCCTGGGTTGTGAAACCCTGCTCTGAGTAGAGTTAGCACCGCATTTGTGGTGGTTTCCTGCTTTTCTTCAAATTATTGGCAGTGACACCAAAAATATGCAAATGGTAATGCTAACACAGGGGTCAGGAATGTATAATGACAAATGTCTGTTAATGAATACCCAGGATTTTGAAATGTGAATACAGATAACCCAGTATTGTGTTTTTCCATGGTTTAGGATTATCCAGGGTTAACAATTTCAAGTGTGAAATCCCTAGTGTTGTTATAAAATACTGAAATAAGTGAAAAATCATATGTTTACACTTTTTTTAGTTGTTGTACAGAATTTGATGTTTATTTTTTCAGTGTTATTCTGGCTAATTAGCATTTATGCTAATTTAATATTATTTAAATATTATTTATACTCACTCTAAATTGAAACCCATGGAATCAAATCGCAGTGTTTATGAGACGCCTGATTTTTTTTGATAATTTGACAAAACAAAGAAGAGTACACCACCATGTGAGATCAAAGTTGTATCCTTATTTCAATTTCCTTGCAAATATACACACTAAAACGTACACTGGATTACTACATTGCATCTCAGATATACAAAAATCTAGGACAAAATTACTAATTAATCTATAGAACATGCCACTACAGTAAATGTACGTGATTTATTATGATCTGGGTATTTTGTCACAGCAAATATACAGGGAGTGCAGAATTATTAGGCAAATGAGTATTTTGGCCACATCATCCTCTTTATGCATGTTGTCTTACTCCAAGCCTTAGGCTCGAAAGCTTACTACCAATTAAGCATATTAGGTGATGTGCATTTCTGTAATGAGAAGGGGTGTGGTCTAATGACATCAACACCCTATATCATGTGTGCATAATTATTAGGCAACTTCCTTTCCTTTGGCAAAATGGGTCAAAAGAAGGACTTTACAGGCTCAGAAAAGTCAAAAATAGTGAGATATCTTGCAGAGGGATGCAGCACTCTTAAAATTGCCAAGCTTCTGAAGCGTGATCATTGAACAATCAAGCGTTTTATTCAAAATAGTCAACAGGGTCACAAGAAGTGTGTGGAAAAACCAAGGCACAAAATAACTGCCCATGAACTGAAGTCAAGCGTGCAGCGGCCAAGATGCCACTTGGCACCAGTTTTGCCTTATTTCAGAGCTGCAACATCACTGGAGTGCCCAAAAGTACAAGGTGTTGACGTGGCCAAGGTAAGAAAGGCTGAAAAACGACCACCACTGAACAAGACACACAAGCTGAAATGTCAAGACTGGGCCAAGAAATATCTCAAGACTGATTTTTCTAAGGTTTTATGGGCTGATGAAATGAGAGTGAGTCTTGATGGGCCAGATGGATGGGCCCGTGGCTGGATCTGTAAAGGGCAGAGAGCTCCAGTCCGACTCAGATGGCTATATTGATCACTGATTTGTTTTTGTTTTGTTTTTGAATGTCAGAAATGTATATTTGTGAATGTTGAGATGTTATATTGGTTTCACTGGTGAAAATAAATAATTGAAATGGGTATATATTTGTTTTTTGTTAAGTTGCCTAATAATTATGCACAGTAATAGTCACCTGCACACACAGATATCCTCCTAAAATAGCTAAAACTAAAAACAAAATCTCTGATCGATTGGTCTTCCACGTATTCATATCGGCTTTGTGATCCACAAAATTAGTTAAAATACCCGGAAATCTTGGCGACGAGAGTGAATATGCAAGAGAACAGATCGCGAGAGGCACAGTGATGTTCTAAGCATTACATTTCTTATGTTAAATGAATAGTGCAGTAAAAGATATCTCCAGTGTAAATCCTTCCCTCTCTCTCTTTGAGAGATCTACTGTCAATAGTTGGAGACGAGCAAAATATTTGAATGATCTTGCGTGTATTTTGGAAAATTCACTAAAAGCTGTCTGGAATTATAAGATAAATAAAACTTAAACATGATTTTTTTTACATGAATATTGAATAATATAACTTCTTGTAATATACTTTTCGCAATTAACAGTAGTTTATAGGCCTATTTTTGTTTAATCAAGAAGTATTAGATTTATAGGTGTGCATTTTACCTTATGCATCTTATGCATCTTTTTTGGTTGATTTCTTCATTCATTATTTGCAATATTTCTGAATTGCATTGTTTGTCACTTTTCTTAGCATATATATATATATATATATATATATATATATATATATAATTATATATATATATATATATATATATATAATTATATAATTTTCTGTAGCAGTTCATTCTGCTGTGGCATGTTTAAGGTATTATATGTGGCATGTTTAAGGTATTATATGGCAGCATCCTTAATTTATTCTCTTAGGTAAGGCAAGATCTTCTCTTAAGGTTTATACTTAGAGGGAAATTGTGCTTTGTACTGTACATTATCAAGCTTTAAGCATTAGAATCTGTACTTGGTATCGGCTGATCACCATGACAAAAAATTGGTACTCTGTATCGGCTTCCAAAATTGGAGCATCCCTAGTGATCACAATTAAACCTACTGTTTATGTCTGCTGTGTTTTGTTTGGCCTGTGGAGGCATTGTGTCTGGTAGTTGACCAAGGGGTGGAGGTCTCCATGTGGCACAGTGCAAGCGGGATTAGGACTAAGCCTGAGTAAAGCTCTGGTTAGGTTTAGTCTTAAGCCTGCACTGGGCACTTCAAATAACACATCCTAAGCCCTCAAATACTAGACTGCAGCCTGTGTCAAGCATCCTCATCTATCATATTACAAGTTTGAAAGGCACCTTGTAACACTTGTTCAGAGCCTTTTAATAGTTTTCCATTTTTATGGGTTTACCTCTGCGAAGACTCAGTCCAAACTAATGAAGAAGGCAAACCTGAATTGAAAGGGTAAAGGGGGTGGGGGTTAACGCTTGTTAAATACCACCAAGTGAAGACACAGTTTTACAGTACGTCGTTAAAGTTGCACTCGCTGATAGCTGTGTGATGGCACTCACTATATAGCTCTGGGGGAAATGAATGCGCAGTGGAAGTGCGAATTGATATTGTTTGTGTGAAAGCTATGAAAACAAGTAGTTAAGTGCTTGTATCAGTCAACCGAGGTTTGTAATCAAGCGAGAAGAGAGGCTTCCTGCAGAGATGTGTCATCTTGTCTTATAGTGACTCATCAGCGACAAAATGGTGCTCGGAAAGACAAGTAATAGTAAAATATAATGGATAATGTTGTGCTTTTTATCCTAGCAAGTTTGTTTTCCTGTCGTTTTTGGTCATTTGTGCGTGTATCACTGAGGGCGTATGGCTGGCGAGGCAGCTGTGAGACATTATCGCAGCCCAGCGTCACGCTCATTTTGTGACAAATGCGTTCTGAGCCACACCACTTTGCATTCAACTCTTATTGCTTAATTAGTTTTAACAGCAAATGTTGTTACACAGCAGCAGTCACATACGGATCTAATACTGAGATCTCTCTCATTAATTAAGTGCGTTAATTGTGAGTATAACAGATGAGTGCAGTATGGCTGGCTTCCTCTCCTGCCTCCCGTTCACGCTGTTTATCACGGGGACATAAGCTGTCATCGGCTTTTCAAACTCCACCGAAGCCGCAGCTGGCTAATTACCTGCCTCTCAGGTTGAACTCTTCCTCAAGAAACTGCGTTTAAGGATGGAAAAATGCACGTTAATCTGCCTTTGTTTGGAGTTTAGTTCTGCTTTAGGTCAGGGGAGGACGTCGTTTACTCTGGACTGTGAGATTTGGTTCATATTTTAGCTGGATTTAATTTTTTTTGCATATTAATATATCTGGTAGCACTGGTTGGTAAGTCTTTTATTTATTTATTTATTTATTTATTTATTTATTTATTTATTTATTTATTTATTTAT
>CAIGQZ010001474.1:936771-993211 GCA_903798205.1 Danio tinwini | reverse complement strand
TATTTATTTATTTATTTATTTATTTATTTATTTATTTATTTATTTATGTTATATTTCACAGATCCACAGGAATTTTCACATTGTGCTTTTCGTCGTTCTAAACACTGATTCAGATTGGTCATTTACAAGCAAAGGCAAGCACCCATTTGTACCTGAGCAATTCCATGCAAATGTCAACCTTGCCATGAAAAAAATTTAGTTTTTGCCAAAATAGCGAAACCATTTCTGCGTTTTTTCTGTAGGCTATTATTTTACAGTGCTTTAAAAATACTCAGAAATGTATCTGTCAATGTTTTCAAACAATTATATTTGATTACTAAAGTCACCCAAGTGGCAATTTCACATCCGTCACATCCATAACGGAGAGATGTCATATCCATAACAAAGCTTTTTCTTCATAAATGCAAAAATATAAAATAAAATCAATCATGTTTGATTTATAGATAGCCAACTTATCCTGTTGATTAGCATTGTTTTTTTTGGGGTTGTGCAGTTTAATTATCAGAATTTCTACAAAGTATATTGTGTACTGTAAACTAGCAGACTTTTTCCGTCACATCCATAACACATGTTTATTTTCCTCATTTAAAATATAAAAAATGTTTACAGATTGATTTTTTTTTATTCTCCTTCCACAACTCTGTGGTCAGTTGTTTTAGAAAATATAAACAGATGTTTCAATATGATGTTAAAATATGCTTCCTCTGTCAGTTTATGTTTTGAGATTTTTCTGCAAATGTCACATCCATAACGCTGGAATTGCTCACCTGATGTTATGAAAAGTTCATTCAAGGAAAAATGTAGCCATAGTCACATTACGCATTTGAAATGGGAAGCTTGATAACCCAGAATATTGTTGGCCCAGGGTTTAGAATGTCCCATGTTAAAATGCCAACTTATCCAGCATGAGTTTTACACAGCGAATGCCCTTCCAGCTGCAACCCAGTACTGGGAAACATCCGTACACACTCATTTACACACATACACTACAGCCAATTTAGTTTATTCAATTCTCCTATACTGCATGTCTTTGGACAGTGGGGGAAACTGGAGCACCCAGAGGAAACCCATGCCAACATGGGGAAAGCATGCACACATAAACACCAACTAACCCAGCTGGGACTCGAACCAGCGACTTGAACTGTTGCTGTGATGCAACAGTGCTAATAACTATTTTATTTTATTTTATTTTATTTTATTTTATTTATTTTTTATTTTATTTTATTTTATTTTATTTTATTTTATTTTATTTTATTTTATTTTATTTTATTTTATTTTATTTTATTTTATTTTATTTTATTTTATTTTATTTTATTTTATTTTATTCTTGCCAAAGTTTTATTGGTACTATAGATAAAAAAATTCCATCTAATTTCAAAAATAATATATTTTAAAATATTATTAATTATTAAAACACATATGTATTACACATGTATTAAAGTTATACAAATTTGAAATGAAACATGAATTCATTTCATTCAATTAAATGTTGATGTTCCTAAATAAATGAATATACAAATATACAGATTTAAATATAATTCAATAAATGAATAGACTTAAAAATAAATAAATGAACAGACTTGCCCAGCAGTTTTATTCATGAATGTAGTAATTGTTTAAGTGGAATTTTTTTATTTTTATTTATTTCAAATACTTTCGAAATTATTTTAAAATGCTATAAATATATGATCAAAATACATTTAGTTAATGGTTTCATAGTCATATTTATTTTTGCTCTTATAACATTAAACCCACAGACACAGAAAATACTGTGCAAGATGTATTTCAAAAGCTGCAAACAATTTCATTTCTAATTTAAAGCATTTTCAGTGAACACACTCTTATATGGCAAAAAAAGTCTATTGATATTTTCTAGAAGGTTCTATGATGAAGTGCTGTGTTTAATCCATTTTTACAGAGAACCCCCCCCCCCCCCACACACACACACAATGTAGGGAACATTGTGTACCTGGTGTGTGAGTGTAAATTGTGTGCCTGTATAATCTCTTGCTTTGTGTGTATGTGTGTGTGTTTATACCTGGACTGGTGCAGTGAGGCATGGGTGCAGGGTCTGAGATTGCCGTGCCACCTTAGCGCCCTCCACTGACTGCTGGCAGGCCACTGGAACAGCGGCCCCTTGTGTGCTGACAGTGATATATGGGTAATTTAAAAAGTCGTTCTTTTCAAAGCAGCCAGCTGCTGAGAGGGCATCCAACCACAGCCCATTCCCACGCAGTTTGTTAAGAAAAAAACTCATTTAAATGTACTTTACAGATCAAGGCAAATCAGATCTACATTAATGTGGCTGCATCTTCTTTGTGTTTACGCTGTGGGCTTATGCATGAAACACACAAATAACCCAACTATACTGATTATCTCTCACATTAACAAGATCGAGTAGAAAAGTTTGAGTTATGTGGTCATTTAAATGCTGAACAAAATGGGAAAAAGTTGGACTCTGGGACATTAAAACTCAAAGCAAGTAATAACGTGGCGACGGATCAATGTTATGAACTCGGTGCTAGCACAATTCACTATAAATTAGGGCCCGCAATTGATTTCAGTTACACATGCTGCTTTTCATGTATTTTTCTACAATATTAATGTACCTCACAGCTTTATTGGCTGAATGCTGGTAATGAGAAGTCCACACTGTAATATTTAGACGTTGTGAGGTTCGTTAAATGTGAGGATGGTCTCTTTGGGTCACACAGGCCCATGATCTCTTCAGGAAACCACATTTGTGTTTACAGGTCCCTGTAACAGGGCAGAATCTTGTCATATGTGTTTAAAAAAGAGGAATTTCAGGCAATCAGTAAAATGGCATATTTGCCGGATTCTGTGGGAGTTGTTGGGAAGAGGAGGGACATAAAGAGTTTAAAACTATGGTTGCTTGACTTTGTATTAGTTATTGACTGAAATGGTAGACAAAGTGAGAAAGGGAACATATGATTTAGGAAAAGTATAGTGCTAAACTTCTTATTGCAAGTAAATTGCAGCTGATTTTGAAAGAAGAGCATAGCAATTTTCATCTTGAACATCATGTTCACTTGTATTGATGCTCATTGTTCAGACAGGTAGTAGAAATGTGATTTTTATTCAGTTTCTGATTCTATTACGTTTAGTAATTTCTTCTTTTTAGGTAATAATTATTATGTTTAATTTCGATTAGCCACAGCGAGAAGACAAAATACAAGCTGTATTGTTAGGATTGGGCTGAGTGAATATGAAAACAGTAATGCTGCTTATGGCTAGTGTTCCTATACCTGCCTGTCAGCAAATCAGTTGGCTGAATGTCATTGTCACCTAATTAATATTTATGAGCTAAGCTGATAAAATTTATAATGTGCTTTTCTCCACTGTTCAGATTGTTCCCGTGCTTCTGGTTTGAATGGCTAAAATACTTGAAATTAGATTTTACGGAAGGACAGTTTGTGACTGGAACAGTCTGCTCAAATGTATGCTTTTTTAAGTCTCTTATCTACACCTAAATATTGGTACTTTTAAGTTATTCTTTACTGTAATTGGCTTAGTAGCATAATACCATATGAATCCTGCAATGCAGGAAAATAATTGCTGAATCCAGTTATAAATATGGAATTTACTATATTAAGTAGAATATTATGGTTTTTAGCTCATTTTGAATGGGTAAATCAAAAGACAAATTGGTCTGTAAACATTCAACTGCAATAAAAGTGTGCAGGACTGTATTCAGTGTTTAAATGGTGCAGCCTGGTGATGACAAACATTTTCTCACTTAAAATATTTGCTTATTTATTTTGTTTCTAAATTTGGTTTTTGAACAGCTGGCCCGCAAGTCGACTGGCCCACCCCTGAAAGTCCCCATGGTCCGTCCATCCCTGCCTATGACGCATATGTTGTTTGAAGCACTGATGGTGAGATGCCATGAATGGACATGAGCAGATTACTTTCTTTCCACACTGACAGCTACTCTCATATGTCTCGTATGTCATGCTGGTGCTCAAGTCAGTATGTGAACTGATGGCATCCTAGGCAAAATAATGGCTCATGTGCAGCCTGTGCAGATGGAACCTGTAATCATTGAATTCCATAATATTTGTTTTTCCTACTATGGAAATCAACAGCTTATATTTTCTTTGTCTGTTTAACAGAAGAAAGAAACTCATAAACACTCGAGGGTGAGAAAATAGTAAGCTTTTCCTTTTCCAATTTGGCAGCTGATCAGAGGTCTGGAAATAGATTGGGCTCAGGTTTTTTTTTTTATTATTTTTTAATTTGCATATTATATACTGTATACTATAAAATCAGTGTTTTTAGATAGGCTACGCAGATTTTCTTTTTTCAACGATGATTCAACTAAGTTTTTTAAGTAAGGTGGTTGTAAACAATTTATTAGGGCTGAATTTAAACAAACAAATTAAGTTACTTTACTAAATTTGTTTGTTTAAATTCAGCACATATAAATTGTTTGCATCAATTTTGCAGACATAATTTTTTTTCTGTGTATGTTGCACAGTTATTGTTGTCATTTTTCATACACGTGTAGTTTTTGTAATGTAAAAGCTAAACAAAAAAAACCTAAAACTTACAATTGTAAGTGAAATGAGTGGATTTAAATTTTTGATGAAAACAGAATGTGAAAAGTCTGAAACGACATTACCTAAACAGAATGTCTTTTCAGACTTGAAATGGTTAATAGTGGATTATATTATGGGAGAACAGAACAAATAATGAAAGGACAATTTTTTCTTATAAAACACAGAGTTTCTTTGACTGTTCAGGGTGTCTAGATTGACAGTAACCTGGGGTTAAGTGCAGTGCAAAAAGCCCAAGATTGTATAGGACATGGACAGACTAATCAACATTGTACCAGAAGTGTTTAGTGTTAAAAAAACACACAACCCCCCATTAAAATCACATGCAGAAATGCATACAAATGATGTCAATACTACTATAAAATGCATGTTGCCAATATACACAATGTCAGACTTAGTCTATTTAAAGGTTAGGTATGTTTGACTCCCAGTTGTTGAACTAGGTATTGCATTCCTGGATCAAAACAAATGCAAGCACAGGTTGCCAGATTGAGGACCAGTCTGATTTAAATCATGTTCTATATAAAAGCAACAGCACAAGAAGGAATATTTTCAATATTAAAAGGAGTTTTTGTTCTAACCAACTCCTCTAATTGATATATTGCAGCTGAACAACAGAAAACGGACATTGATCACCTTAGGTACACCTAAGGTTTATCACATTAGGTACACCTTTCTTCAGTGTTATATGCTAATAATGTGAGTTTGACATTTATTGCCATACTACAGAAAGCAGCGGCAAATAGTTTACCTCAGATATTGAAGATAAGATAAATAGTTTGAAATTGAACAGAGTCAAAAACTTACATACAGCACCTTTAAGTCTTGATACACTGCAACAGCCTTCTGTTAATGTTTCTAAAAAGCACTACAATATTGACTTCTGTTCATTTATTTACATTTACATTTAGCAGATTTTGGAATAACAATGTCTTAAAAATGAGGGATACAACATGGAATTCATCATAAATTATAGCACTACTTTAAAGTCACCATGAAATAAAAATATACAATTCTTATATTTCATTTAGATTGATGTGTATGCGATTTTGATTTCCTCAGCAGCAGATATTGAACTTTTTCTACTCCATCTTAAATGCTAAATGGATAGTTCACCTCCCCAAATCATTAAATCGTTAAAGTTAAAATTTGCATGCCTGCAAAATAAATTATTATATTATTATAATTAATTGATTATGATTTATTACAATTAATTTTTTTATGTTAAAATCATTAATGTTAATGAATGCTGGCACTTTGAGTAAAAAAAAAAACAAGTACATTTAAAACTAAATTAATACACATGGCTCCAGAAAATACATTGCGTGGCTGTGCATTAAAGGTTACAATGTTTGTAAATACATATATAAATGCTTCTTTTATAAATTGATTGTTTCACTTCATAAGGCCTTCTTTATTATTCTACTGATGAGAAAATTATATCCTCAATGGCATAAAGGAAGAGTAAATGAACAGCAATTTCTCATTTTTGGTTGAACTATCCCTTTAATGTGTATTATATGAATTTAAATGTTAATGTGCATTTATTTTACTATCTCAACTGCTCCAGCGCATTGCATTGTCTCCATCATTCCGTTCTGCATTCAGCTATCACACATTGTGCTTGCAGATCTTGTACACCAGTAAATGATTGTTTGACTCTTGAAAAGGCAACATAGGTTTTGGCTAATTAGGCATTGTCTCAGTGTTTGAGAGCGTCAGATAACTGTCATCTGTTACATATTGCCTGGTCTCAGTTTTTTTGCACCCAGCTAATTAAAGCCTAATTTAAAGGTTTGCTTGCTTTCTGTCAGTCCGCCGTTGGCCGTAATATGTTTTTCTGACAGAAGAAAAATATAGCCATCAGCGTTATGTTCCAGGCTTAATTAAGCAGGCGGTATAGACGCACAGCTTCGGCGATGGTTCGTTTTTGACCCTGGGTTTCTCGCGATAGATTAGCCTTTCGTAGCTATACAGTGTACAGTATTTGAAACATGCCATATCTCTGCGAGGTGTGAACTTCCCCCGCTTATAATGAAGACGTAGTGCATCCAAACAGGTCACGTCAAGTTCTAAGGATTTGGGATAATGACATCGGCCAATTAATGTTGGTGAACGTAATGCATCCGATTGGATACGATGGCGAAGGGGCCATTGGAATTCCCAGTTGTTTGCAAGGCAATAGAAGAGTGGAGTGGGGCTCTAATCAGCAGCTGAGTGACAGCACTCCCAAAAGCAATTCCTCCACTGTAATCCCCCTTTGTGGACAGCGTTGGAGATAAGTTGGCCGGGTTAATGCACCGTGCTCTTCTCTGCAGACCCACGCTGACAGGGCCCTGACAGGTAGACACAGACACAGGTGCTTGTTTATGCTAATGGCGTGTCGGACTGGCCAGATAGAGATGTCCTGGGTATCTGGGAAGGCTGAACGTGAGCACACACACACACACACACACACACACACATACATACATACATACATACACATAAACTCTTTCCAGCTGCTATTTTACTTCTCAGTTGGCTGGACTGAAATCATACAATAGGTATATTTAGGGTAGGCACTTTTGAGAAAGGATGAAAGAGCCAACAGTGTTTCAGCAATTGACAATTTTGCAACTAAACATATTTAAAATTTTAAATGATGTAAAAAATTAAGGTATAGTTCAGGGCTTCTCAAAGTCCAGTCTCTGGTTCTTGAGGGTATTTAAGAATGGGACTCCATTCTATTTCGTATTGCAAGACCATGCATAAAGGATTCAAACTGTGGATTTCCTTCATTGATAAATGCATAAACCTTGTAAATCAACTGTTTAGTTGTTTGTGTTTTTGTAAAGAAAATACGGGCCAAAATTGAATCGAAGGCAAAACATTTTTATGTTTTACTGTGTGACTCTGTTGTCATGATAACCAGTGATCAAACGAGGCTTCTTGTGATTGAGGAATCGAGTGGGCTAAACGCAGACGCGTCTGCTTGAACGCACCGCAGCAAAGCGATCATTTGAATAAATGAAGATGTTGGTCTCCCGGAAAAGAGTACTTGATGAAGAGAATAGACAGTACAAAGTTGAATAGACAGATAAGTATACGTTTATTTTGCCACAAGCCAGCACAAAGCCATTCTGCTTGATTTGTAATGAGACAATTGGAGATGTAAAGAGTGGAAATGTGAAACGCCACTATAAAACAAAACACTGACATTTTGAACAGCAGTAACCACAAAATACAGATATAAGGACTGCAAAACTACAACATCTAAAGTTTTTCATCACACACATTTTTTTAACTTTTTTTTGAGAGAGGTCTGGATGCAGACCTGGTGCAGTTGCAATCTAAGCTGCATGCAATACTTTTCAATGCCCACACCCAACCCCACCCACTAACACTACCTCTCACAGTGACATCACTAGCTCGATTGAGTACATTGCATGTCTGAGATATGCAATCTCAGATTGCATCATCATATCTTTCTTTTTGTTCAATAGAAGACAGAAACTCAAACTTGTTTGGAATAAGTGATAGGTGAATAAATGATTTTGAAATGTTTTTTTCGGTGAACATTACCCATTCATGTGAGCACTACCCATTTAAAGTACAGATGTTGTTCCTTTTACACACAGTTCTCTTTTGCTTCTAATAAATTCATGATCTACTGTTGATGAATTATGACAAGGTTTGATTTAGGTATTTGCATTACAATGTGTTTTAGATGGTTGCAGTAGTGCACATTAATCTTCATATGTTGAGGATTAAGCAGTTTTAATGAGTTTCAAAATAAGAGTCTTTTTTAAAAAATTATAAAAATAAATAATAATAATAATAATAACTTTACAAATCTTCTTCCTTTTTTATTAAATCAAATACTATTGATAAAACTCCTTAGATGTACTGTAAAGGCTCGTAAGCACCAGAACGATTTTCGCTCACGTTTATAGTCAGCGTTTTTCGAGACGTTTTTCTGCATTTAAACCCAGGCAATTTTCATCAGCATTGAGCAGAGTAAATGTGCAAAATTACCCCCTGACATTAGATGGCACTTGGTGAACTCGTAAGTCATGAAAGAAAAGTGAAATGAAACTCATAATCAAATCCTATTTGCTACTTTCTGCTCCTTCTGATATTATTGTTGCTGTTGCGTTTATCATACAGCTCTTTGAGTTCAGACATCAATGAAAAAACAGCTCCAAGTTAATCTTGCCTTCATGCATCATCTTTTTCATTGAATGAAAGTCAAACTGGGATCACCTCGACTGTTTTGCACTTGAGCACCTTCAAGTGGTGTTTACTATAACTTTAACAGCTCCAGGCACATGAGCAAAAGTGCCAATCTGATTGGTTGAGAAGTTTTTGATGTGGTCCATCAAAACAAAAAACGAGCATGAGGCATTTTTTAAAAAAATGGCGCTTTTACACATGCCATATTGCGCATTGGTGTGCACGGTCACATTAGCACCCTTTGTTTAGTCACGAGGTGTTAAATGTCTGTGAAAAACTCAAGCAAAAAGTGTCCCAGTGTGAATGTGCCTTAAGTTACAAAATTGTTTACATTTTTAAAGTGTTAAATGTGTATATAATAACAAAGAACAGAAGAATGTACAAGACAAAAAAAAAGAGAAAATTATCATCATTTTTTAAACATGATGGTTGTTACTTATAGTTTGATTACAAAATAAACTGTATGCCCTTTTAATTAGAGTTTAGAATAAAAACAACTTCATAAACTGAAATTCAGTTTACGGAGTGCTCTGTGCTTGTTTGCCTTTAAAAAAAATAAATGACATAAATTTTCATATATATATTCCTTTGTTCTTTATGTGTTTCAAAAAGCAATTTTCAAACCCAAAGCATGTGCTTTTTGGAAAAATAACGTCAGTGCCAAGTCCCTTGTCTACATGTACGTATGTGATTATGAATGTGTTTAGAGAGGGTAATGGATAGGGGTGATCCTCGGTTCCTGTGGTTGTCCCTTAGGTCGACAGCTCGACGGGGAGCTGGGTATAGAGGGTCATTACTCATATCTGCACACACAGGGAGGAGCCGGAGAGGGTGGAAGCCATGAATCAAGGGCGAGCAGCCATCACACAGAGATTGATGAAAAGCCAACGCATGGTTAAGCCTGATTTCATTTACAAGCACAATTTTACCAGAGGTGGGAGGGGCATATGTGCGTATGCGCTTATGTGTGTGCGGAAGGGGACAAACAACACACCCCTGGGCTGAGATTTCATAAAACAAATACTTGTAATGAATAATGGTGTGGTGACTTTGATTGAATGTGAGAGAGGTGGGGGTTGATCAACAATGCAAAAAAGGCAGCAAGGAAAAGGCCTTCTCATTGTACCTGCAGTCGAGGTCATGTCCTCTTCGATGCATGTTTATGGCTCAGGGTGAAACATGACGTGAATCGATTATCATACTCGCTCTAATTATTCTCATGTTTTAATGCATAGGAAAAAGACCATGCAGGCGAAATGCAAATGCAATCTCGATAACATCTGTAAAAAAATGCTCTCAGTCATTATCGTGTCAATGCGTCTGTGGCAGGTTTGATCACCATTGGAATTTCATGTGGCTGTTGCTCCGGAAGTAATGACAGGGTTTTTTGCATCTGCAAATTGATAATATTGAGTGCCTAAACGGAGTACACGAAGCTGGCTTTTGCTTAATTGAACTTTGGCTTTACACTGACACCTGTTGTTATGGATTCATTATGCTGATAAATGTTTAAATTAACAATCAACCACAAAAGGAAAATGTACTCACTATTTACTCGTTCTCATGTAATTCCAGACCTTTATAAGTTTCTTTATTCTGTCAAACACCGAGGAAGATATTTTGAAAGAGAGCTGAAAACCTGTAACCATTAGTGGTGTAACGGATCACAAATCTGCGGTTCAGATCACACTACAGTTTTTTAGTCACGGATCTGAACATTTTTCGGATCAGCAAAAAAGTGAGGGGACAAATGTCATTTGCTTTCCATTTATATCAAAATATTACTGCAAAAAACATTGCTTTTAACAAACAGAACTTAGAACATCTAATGTTAATAAAAAATAAAAATCAAGAAAGAACCAGCTGAAAAAAGAAAAGTATTGAAATATGAAATCTGATCTTTGGGGTTGGGGTCGTTGGGGGCGGTGGATGACGGAGGACTGTCGCAGATGAAAGTGAGCGGGGCAGGGGTGTCGCAGACGAAAGTGAAGTGGGTTAGGGAGTCACAGAAGAAAGTGAACAGGTAGGATAGCGGTTGAGGAGGGGGATCGGTAAAATAGGTTGCCGGATCAGATTTCAGAGGTGCCGGATCCGGCGTGTTCCGGCACCACAACTTTTCCTGTCATCATTATATCTTACAGGGAAGCCAAAATGCTTTCATGCACGCGATTTGAATGACGCGGGAGGCAATCTCTCTGCAATGGTTCTAAATGTTGGATTAACCAACAAGTTCAATATAAATTATTAATCCACAGGTCACATGAGTTCCGAACCGTGAGTTGTTAAGTTAAATTAAATATTTTTTTTGCGTTAAACAAAAGAAAGAAACCTCTTTGGAACAAGTGAAGGGCAAGTAAATGATGAATTTTCAGTTTTGGGTTAACTCTCCCTTTTAGAAATATAGAAAATTTTGTAATGTAGTTTTGAACTTGGAATTTTTGTGTTCTGTGTTTAGAGCAATTTTTCCCAAATGAAAGTGAATTGTAATGAAGAGCTTTTAAGTTCCAAAAACAAACAAAACTATCATAAAACAAGTGCATACAAGTCTTTTAAAGGTATATGTAGGGCTGGGCAATTATTTGAAAAGTAATCGAAATTGACATTCAGAACCTTTTTTTTTTCAGTTATGTTCCCTACCGCGTATGGAGTCACATGACCCCAATCTGTTAAGGGTACTGTATTCTTCAAAAAAAAAAAAAAGTGACAAGTTTGTTTTAGGCAATGTGTGTTTTAATTTCAGTTGTTCAATGTTGACGTTCAATACATAATCAGAAAGTACCACTAATGTATTAAATAAACCAAAAACTGCTGTCCAACAAGAAATGTTGTAATAAATTAGGTAAATAATTTTAGACTTGACAATATTTAAAGTATTTTTCAAACTTAAATGCTTAGATTTAAGTGCAATTAAATAATGTTTTAAAGACCCCATGAAATCAAAATTTACTTTTTGTATTTTTTTTGTTTGTAGTTCTTGTTGTAAACAGTGTATTTGTGCACTTCATAATTTTGTTAAAAATTACTTTGCCCTCATCAATTTTAATAACCTTCCCTGCCCCTCGAAATGACTTACTTCAACTCCTGGTCACATGGAATTCTTTTAGCGCAGGCATATTAGTGGGAATCTCGTTTTTGCTCTGAATTCATGCATTTGTTAGTCTTCCTTAATCTTTCAACAATTCAATCGGTTCCCAAATAATGAAATCATGCACCTTACTACATTTTCTTCTCATTTTAGGATAATTTCAAATAAACATATGTCAAAACTTAAAGGGCACCTTTTTGAACCCTTTTTCAAGATTTAGTATAAATTAAAACTTTTATGTCTCCAGATTGTGTCTGTGAAGTTTCAGCTCAAAATACCCATTAGATTATTTATTACCTTTTTATATCTGGGAAATTTGAGCTATTATAACATTGTGGCTGTTTTTGTTGCCTGTGCCTTTAATCCGAATGAGCTGGTTTTCCCTGCCCACCATTCCCACGTGCGTGTCAGAGCTGTAGCCTTCACATAGATAAACAGCACAGTGACAGACAAGAATGAAGCAGATCTCCCTTACTACAGTAACTTTCCCAACTGTTGTTTGTTATATTTGTTGTGGAGTTTATTTAAGCCTTTCTGCAACGATGAGTCACACACAGTAGCTATGTTTCCATCCACCTATATTTAGATATAACACACACACACACACAAACAAACATATATTTCAGCTTCACTTGTTTTATGTGGGTGTTCAGTGGTGTTTGGTCATGAGGATGTAGTGTTTGCTGTGTAGATCTCATCCTCAAAAACACACCTTGGACATAATAGAGCTCCTTACTTATTTAGCCCACGACAGTGCTTCAGTCGATGAAATGGCTCTCGCCAAGGGTATGAATGACTCCAAGGGTGGAGGGCGCTGAAGGTTGTGGACGGGGATCTCTCTTCTTTGTGTCTTCTCTCTTCCGCATTTCCCCAGGGCCACTCTGACCTAATGGGTGCATGTTCCACTCCGGCATTCCATTCCAATTTGATAATAATGATATTTGCACAGGACGCCCTCTGCTTGCACAGTGTAATTACCTACTTTTTATATGATCTCTATTATTGGAAATCGATGTCGATAAGAGCACCCCATTAGAGCTTGTTATTATCACAGCTTGGGTTTTGCAACACTGCCATTATTATTTTACACACTCTAGACTGGCAGGGTTTATGGCCTGTTCGCTGCAGCCAGGCTGGAGTGTCAGTCTAATTCACAGGCGGGCAACGAGGGAATAAGACTAGAGCACTCGAAGCGTAGAAATCACAAGTGAGCATTTTTTAAATTGGTCTGCGACTGAATTCGGTCAAATGTTAAAACTGACAACCGGAAAAGAGACAATGGTGGTTTTAAGAATTAATGAATTATTTTGTATTTTTTAAGGTGGAACTTTTAGCCTTGTGCGGGTCAGATAAGAAACGTTTACTCCACAGGGAGAGTCTAAGCACATTTGTCTGTGTAAAAATTCACAGCTTTTGTCTCACACCCTGCTGAGGGAATGGACAGATTAGTAGCAATGAATGTTCTTTAATAAAGCAGTAAACATGGATGGATTGACTGAAGGTGCACTGGGACTTTTTCTGCATGGTGGATTTGTTGGACTACAACCACCATAATATTATATATAATTTAAACATACTTACAGTATCATTTGTGCATTTGCAGCAGTTTCATGGAATCATGCCTCCTCTCCATTAATAATGCAGTTATTTTCTATTCTTTTTGGTTCTTTTTCTTTTTCACAGTTTTTTTTTTTATTTGCTGTACTTATTTATCAATTGATTGTTTTATTTATTTATATTTTTTAACCATTAAGTTTTTTTCCTGCACCACAATTTAAGTCCCTAAAAATTATGGCTGCGCAATATTGGAAAATCTAACATTGTGATATATTTTATTCTGCGACTGTATATTGCGATATGAATACAATTTTTCACTAGATTAGTTGAATAATTGTTTGAAAAGAGATATAGTCAGTATAGTATTAGATCAGGGGTCTTAAACTCCTGCCATTTGCGACCCCCTTCTACTACCTCTGGCCTGCAACTGACGTCAAAAATATTTAGAGATTCGGCCCGCCAAAACATATATTTTGAATCACTGTCATTGTTGTGTAGTTGCATATAGCCACCTACTGGACATTTTAAGTACTGTACTATATATTTGGGTTACTTCCGGTTTCTCTCAGCGTGCGGTCGAGAGTAACGCACATGCAGATTATTTCTGGGGCTGATTTAAAGGTTGAGATATATGTCCGTAAGTGCTCTATTTATACTAAAGCTATACTTTTGTAAATATTCAAGAGGTCATTTGATTTTAATCAGTTTTATACCACCTGTATTTTGTTGTACAAACACCTCTTCATGGTGTCTTGCACATTATGCTGATGGTGTAAATATGATAATTTTGCTAATATTCATTTTAAAGGGTCTCATTTAATAGATTTTCCTTATAGGCGTGCATTAGTAAAAATTTACTGCTGGCCGAATTAAACATGTTAAAATAAATGTGACTATATACTTACTCTTCCTCTCTTTGTTGTAGTTTCACAACAAAAAAAATGATATTAAGAAGAACAATTGGCAGTAAAGTCAATAAAGTTACCCAAACATTTTTCTGCTGTCTTACACTATCTGTTAAACTTTTGGTCAAGCAATAATTGATTAGGACATACTAATTATTATGCCTATTTTTAAATTGTAGTATTTTCATAGAAATTTAAACCACCACTTCAATATGTACAACAAAAAACAAACAAAAAGAATTAGCTTTGATACTCTGGGGAAGAATGTCTGAGTGCATCAATTACATCAGGAATTCACTATTTTTCTTGTGCTTGAAAACAAAACGGTCCTTCTATGAATTGTCAGTCACTGATATGCCCCCCGCCAATTTGAGTTTGAGACCCATGTTTTAGATGGATTGGGATTATTATGTAGGGGAGTGCTTAAAATATAATAAACAATCTACAAGCATAGATAAATACAATTAAGAAAACAGATACAAATTAAATAAACAGCATTGTTTATTTTTTTCAGAGGAGTCAAAATGTATTTAGGTATACAGTAATTGAATAATCAAATTTAAAATAATACTGTGTAGTCTTTGTTTTATAAACAATTAAATAAAATTAATTATTCATTTTCAAAGTTACAAATGGTACAATGTCTTATGCCTGAATGCTTTTAAAACCCTCACACAAGCTACAGTATGTTTCCATTCAAAGATGCGAATTAAATTTTTGCACATAACTGGAGTATCACATATAAGACATGCGAATAAAGCAGCATTTCCATCCAAGTAGTCAAAGAGAACAAAATCATCACTTCTTGATTAACTGGTGTCAAATATCAACAGTAAAAATGGAATTTGCAGCGGTAGGAGAAGCTTTGTAGTTTATGCACATCTTTTTTTATCGAATAAAAAGTTTATCCTACTCAGTTATACATATATGTTTTTTTCAAAATTTATGCACATTTTGATGTTTCTGTCAACAGATTTTTTGTAAAGCATATCCAAAATGCACATAAAAATAGGTGGATGGAAATGTAGCTAATGTCATAGGCCTCAAAAAGCACTTGTTGCGTATGCTTGCGAAGTAACTATTGCGAATGATCCAGTTTAGTTCAGTTTAGTGGCTAATTCGTACAAATTCATACAAGTTCAGTTGTACGATAATGTACGATTTTAAAAAGGAGGCATGGCACCTAACCTCACCCCTAACCCCAACCGTCATTGGGTGATAAGCAAATCGTACTAATTTCTATGAATAAGATTGTACAAATTTATACGAATTAGCCACTAAATCAAAAAGTTATGAATTGCTCTGAGATTGCGTTGAATAGTCACATTGTGATATCACCACTGAAACCATATATTATGCAGCCCTACTAAAAATACCAAAAATGTACCCATCTATCCATTTCATGCTTTTTCCCTGTTTAATATATACATCAGATTCATTTTTCTTACTATTTGGCTTTATCAAACACACAAGTATTATTGAGATACCTCGTCACCTTTAATACATCTGGATTATGTGTAATTAGTCATTACTAAGCGACTTGGCTGGCCTATCATAATATTTTACACTGAATGAGAATGCCATTTAAGCTATACCTGTTGCACAGTCCACCGCAAACTAAATCACCACTTTTTGGCAATCTTCTCGTATTGATTTCCGAAGAAGATCCAGCCCACTTGAAGGAATCTTGTATTTCATTAAGTTGTGTGCCAAAAGAAGGATAGAGGAATCAGACATGGGTGAAATAATAATCCTGACGTTTACGGCATCGGGAATTGGTGGGGTTGAATTGAGTTATGCACCACCATGCTAACTGGGATTTCCATAGCGGTGAGAGGAGGAGAGCTACTAACTGGAGGGGAGGTGCTCTTGGGATGCAATTTAGAACTGAAAACAGATAAGAGTGGTAATGAATCAATGGGAGGTGGATGCTGGAGAATGTTGTCTGGACATATTGAGTGGGATGGAGACAGTGGGGCCTTGACATGTTTCCTAGACTGGTGTGAATTCAGGTTTAGTGGAGTCTCAATATATTCCCTCTCAACCTGATACCCAATTACCAAAAATCCTTCTGTCATGTGTGTTGGTTGTTGCTACAGCTTTACCAGTTCAGTATGAATCTTTGCTCAGTTATTTACTGGGGATTCCATTGAGACATTCTGTGAAATCCATGTCTTGGTTTGAGAAATGTGTCCTTGACATTGTTATGCACAATAAATAAGTAATTATATAAATGCATAAAAAATGTTTACTGTACATACACACGCTTTAATAGGTACACCTGTCCAACTGCTCGTCAATGCAAATTTCTAATCAGCCAATCACATGGCAGCAACTCAATGCATTTAGGCATGTAGACATGGTCAAGACAATATGCTGCAGTTCAAACGGAGCATCAGAATGGGGAAGTAAGGTGATTTAAGTGACTTTGAACGTGGCATGATTGTTTGTGCCAGAGGGCTGGTCTGAGTATTTCAGAAACTGCTGATCTACTGGGATTTTCACACACAACCATCTTTAGGGTTTACAAAGAATGGTCTGAAAAAGAGAAAATATCCAGCGAGCGGCAGTTCTGAGGGCGCAAATACCTTGTTGATGTCAGAGGAGAATGAGCAGACTGGTTACAGCTGATAGAAAGGCAACAGTAACTTAAATAACCACTTGTTACAACCAAGGTATGCAAAAGAGCATCTCTGAACACACAACACGTCCAACCTTGAGATGGACGGCTACAGCACCAGAAGACCACACCCAGTGCTACTCCCGTCAGCTTAGAACAGGAAACTGAGGCTACAATTCGCACAGGCTCACCAAAATTGGACAACAGAAGATCTTTTTCTGATGGCTACTTCCAACAGGATAATGCACCATGTCATAAAACGCGGACTGGTTTCTTGAACATGACAAAGAATTCACTTTACTCAAATTGCCTCCACACTCACCAGAACTCAATCCAATAGAGCACTTTTGGGATGTTGTGGAAGGCATCATGGATGTGCAGCCGACAAATTTGAAGCAACTGCGTGATGCTATCATGTCAATATGGACCAAAATCTCTGAGGAATATTTCCAGTACCTTGTTGAATCTATGCCATGAACAATAAGGGCAGTTCTGAAGGCAAAAGAGGGTCCAACCCGGTACTAGTAAGGTGTACCTAATAAAGTGGCCATGAGTGTACGTCTGTTACTAAACAGATTTAAAGTCCCTGTAAATCGTGATTCACAGGTTTTCTTTTCTTCAATTATTTGCATTTTATGGCTCATTGATTTGTGCTCTTTCAACTGATAATGTTAAACATTAATGTCACTTTTATTGACATTGTCAGTAGTTTGAAACAATATATTGCATGTATACAGTTAAAGTCAAAATTTTGTTTTCTTTTTCAAATTTTGCCCAAATTTTCTTTAATAGAGCATGGCATTTTTACAGCATTTCCTATAATATTCTTTCTTATGGATGAAGTCTTAGTTTTATTTAGGCTAGAATAAAAGCTTTTTAAAATAATAATAATTAAAAAATGTTAAGGTCAATATTATAAGCCCCTTAAAGCAATTTTTTCGAAGGTCTACAGAACATACCACTGTTAATGTAACAAACAGGGCTTGTAACCATTCATTCAGCCAGCAGAGGGAGCCCACGCCCGAATTCTGACTGTCAGTTCTTTGTTGGTTACTTCCTGTTTGGTGGTCATATTAACCTGCACCAAACTCTCACTGTGAAGTATTGCCAGTATCTACTGCCTTGTCAAGCACTTTCTCATTGTTTTGTACTGCTTTTCTGTTATGACCTTTTGCCTGTTTTATTCACCACTGCTTTTTGGGTTACTGATTTTGCCTTGACTGCCTTGTTGGACTTACAGATTGTTACTCTGAATCTTTCATGCTTAACCAACTACGATTCAGCCTGTTGTTTTGGATTTGTTTGATGAGAACGATTAAACTTCTTGCACTTGGATCTATTGTGTGTCCATGTCGTCACCACCGCCATAATCACAGTTATATAATGACTTGCCTAATTAACTTAGTTAAGTCTTTTGAATTACACTTTAAGCTGAATACTAGTATCTTAAACAATATCTAGTCAAATATTATGCATCATCATAGCAAAGATAAAGGAAATCAGTTATTAGAAACTTGTAATAAAAAAAGGAATCATTCATAGAAGTTTGTTGAAAAAAAAAATCTTACTGTTAAGCAGAAATTGGGAAAAGGGTGGGTAATAATTCTAACTTCAGGTATATGTATTTAATACCAACCAACCAAGACTGATCACACTACTGTGATGTGTTAAAGGGATATGATTACAAAATCATTCCCCTTTTTATTTACAGGGATAGCACAGGATGTAGCCAGTCATTAAATGGTAGCAGCCACACTGTTGACTCAGTAGATCCATCCACAGCATGTCTCCAGGCACTTATTTTTACCTGTAAGAATCTCAAAGCAGTAACTGTCTTAAAAGTATTAAAAACCTGAAGAGTTTTGGATAAAATATGGATGCAGTACTCATCTTTTGGACAAAATTAGCATCATACAAACCCTTTAACAGAACTATTCAGTTATTTTTAAGGGTTTACAATAATTTATAAATGTTATAAATTAAAAAAAGCGGAGACCAATTAACACATTCATAGATCCACTAAATAAATGAGGATATGGTGTAGAGGTGCATACAACACATAATTTTAAGGAGAGATTAAATTGTTTTCAAATTAATAAAAAATTTAAATGTCATTTTGATTGTCGATGTTTGAGTGTTAAGAGAGAACAGTTGTGATTGCAGGAGAACTTTAAACCTAGCAATGGAAAAAAAAAATTCATTATTGTTGCACATTTTGAGTACAACCTGTGCCTTTCTAGTTTTCATTAATTGATTAATTCCTAAAAGTGGTGTCTTCTTAATGTAGTTTTTTTTCCTTTCTTTTTGTAACTTGGTTCCACTATAGACGGCATCTTTTCTCTTGATGGATTTTGCCCCTTGTAAAAAAGGAAGATAACATTGGCCAGACTAACATGTTAGCCCAAGAATTCAGTCTATTGCCTAGATTTCAGAGAAACCCCTCTCAGCTCTGTAGTTTTATACTTCAAGTGCTCTGATGTCTGAAAAACAAATATAGTCTCTCGGTGAGATTCGCGATCCTGATGCCAGGCACGGACAGATGGATGTGAGGTTATGTTTGCTCTCTACTTTGGCTGTGCTGCATTACTTTTATGGAAGAAACATGAAAGTTGCTCATGATGAAAATTTCATGGATCAAGAATAGGAAGGAGACCAACCACCCCATTGAGTACAAGTCTATTTTTTTATTCAGGGAGGTTTCAGGGACACCTTAGAAGTCGAGTAAACAGTAATACTACAATACAAGAAATTGTCTTCCACACAGTTTGTCTTCAAGGCTATCTGGACAGTTATAATCCGGACTGATATTTCTCTCACCATTACAATTCGTCAGCTTACTTTTATCCATGTGTGATGAATAAGACATATATATATATATATGTATATGTATATGTATATGTATATATATATATATGAATTTTTATATTTAAAATATATATATATATATATATTTTTTTTGCTAGAAGAAGGGCAAGATGCCAAATTCAATTGCAAGCATTCACTTGGGCTGTAGTCTTTATTATAGAAAACAATGTACATGAAACTGCAATCATGTACATGATTGCTTTACTCAAGGTGTGCTATGCACAGCTGTATGATAAAAAGTATTCAATAAGTAGCTGGATTTATTCATAATTGGAATAAACAATTCAACCACTAGGTAATGCAGTTCATTCACCTAATTGTAGGATATTTACGGTTGCCAAGCAACACGTTAACCTGACACATTAATAGATTATGTGGTCACAGGTGTGTGTTTATAAGCATCTTGAGTCAGTTTTTTTTATCTCATGCTTGCAATTATGTTGTTCAGTTAAACATAGCTCATCGGTTATAAGTTGCTCATTAAAAAGGTCCTAAAATAAACCAGCAAATCATACATTTCAACTGTATATTTATTCGGACATACATCAAATGTCGAATGGAAGAACCACAGTATTTGTGCCAGTTCTTCAAGTGTTCCCAGAGCGAAGCAGAACAAACAACATTTAATCAAATAATTCTGCCCCAGGGGTTTGTCTTCAGTCCCATCTTAGATCAAATGGCAAATGGCTTTAAAGCCAATCTCAGATTTTATAGCAAAAGGTTGGAGCTCTGCCCCTTTCCCCCTATTCTTTAATATTGAAAAAAATGAAGCTATTGATTTTCTGTCTGTTTCTCACTCTGCTCGGAATATTAAAATGGACAGTGAGATCTTGCACACGGCCGTGTCCCGATTCTGAGGCCGTGTTGATGTTGAGCTGCTGTAAAAATGGTTGTTGATGGCAGGCTGTTAGCAGGCTTGTGTTTCTTTTTCTTTTTTTTTTGACGAGCGCAATAGAAGAAAGAAGGTCACAAGGCTAATCTCACTGTTTCTTCTTGCGTGGTGCCATTAGTCCCTTTGTTCAGAAGGATAAGAGCTTTTGTATTTGTCTAAGAGCTCACTTGTGAGGTTCCAGTGTGTGGTTGTGTTTCTTATTTGATCTGGTAGCAAAACTGTATTGCAAAATGTGCACTAAAGACCTGGGATGTCAGACAGAATAGGGTTTGGCGAGCGAAGCTGTTTTCAACAGTGATTTGCAATTTATGACACATTTTGAGATTAATTCTGGAGTTTAATATGCCATCAGCTAAATTTCTGAGGAGGAAATCACAAAAAGTTGTTTGGAGCCACTGAAGGGTTTATCAGATTTCTTTGAAAATTGAGACTTTGAATGCAACATTAAATAATGCCCCTTTAGGTTGTTGTGATCAGAATGGTACAGTAAATGACAAGCCAGATAATAGCTTCAGTCATTCCACACTTTCTTTAAAAAACTTTTATTATGTGATAAATATGAACCCATAGAAAGACTGCAGGTGATAGACAAAATTTGATTTTTGTAAAAAAGGCAACTGACTGCATTCAAGATTAGATTATGGAGCCCACATCCATACTAAGTGATGACAACTATATTGAAACAAGCTTTGAAAATGTAAGTCCATTGCAAAAAATATAATAATAACAATCATTGAAGACTGAATAAAAAAAAAATTCTTTAATTAAATTTTTTGTTTGTTTTTAGGACAACAGTATCTTTAGCAGAAAAGATATACAAAGATGTCATTTTAAACAGTAAGGAAATCTGTGTTTTTGAAACTAATGAAGACCGCAGAAGTCAATTAATCATTTGAATTATTTAGCCTGACATGTTTACTGCTCCAAAATATTTTAAATGTTTCTCAAAATAAAATATATTGTGTTCAAAGGGGATTTCTTTGTTGTTTTTTTACCCAGACATTTAAAAAACTTATTTTTATCCAAGGTTATCATACAGTCAGAATCTTATACTGGCCCATGCCTTTATGGAATACAATAATATCATGTATTTTGATTTGGGTGAGCTTAGTAGGAGCAAAGTAAAATTAAATCAGGATTATATGGCCTTTGTTTACACTTAGTATTAAATGCATGTTAGTTGATCACACATCACAGAACACATTCCCTTTAAAATTGCTTTTAAAAAATTTTTTTTATGATTTCTTTGCTGGGATGGTTTATATGTAGATGTGTGTTTAAATGAGCCTGTTCTAATCTATCAATCTTATGTTGCAAAGAATCCTAGCTCAATTTACATATGAATGCGAAAGGTGACAATTAAGTACAATATGGCTTGTCACTCCTGTTTCACCAAATGCGCAAACAGAGCAGCAGCACAGAAGCTGTGCATACTGTATAGAGTAGATGCAAAGTGTGTCTGTTGTTATTTTACACAGAATAACAGACAACAGTAATTTGTGACTTGTGTACTCTGAATATCGTCCATGTTTCACCTTTTTTTTTAGATGTTTTTACTCCAGAACTGTCTGTCACCAGGCCTGTAGCCAGCTATAAAGTCACAATCCAGACAAACAACAACATGTTTTCATGTTTAAAATAAAATTGTAAGTTTTGTGAATGAACGCTTAGCACTTGAACTCTAATGAGCAGCTGGCCACTAGCTTGTAAAGCATGGCTATAACCTTCGCTCTGCCATGTTGCTAGATATAGTTGTTCTAATCATTGCACCATTGGACTGGCTTTTAATTTTCAATGTAACAGTATTAATAAAGTAATTTGGCCATTGATGCAATGGGAACAGGAATGTTTATAGATTCTTTAAAGGGGTGGTCCACTACTATATCACATTTAAACTTTAGTTCATATGTAATGTAGATGTGTGAACATAAACAACATCTCTGAATTTAATACGCTCAAAGTTCAATGGAAAGGGAGACATTGGCAGAGTTAGCTTAGCAAAGCCTACAACGAATGAAGTTTGGAAAAAAAAAATACACTTTGCTTTGAGAACATGATCGCAGCAGTGGGGAGTGGCCAGAAGCGCTGTAATGTTTTAGTAGAGAAAGCTAAAATGCCATCCAAACGCTGCTATTTCCACAGAGCTCATTCTGTTTCAGTATTTGGACTTCCAGAGGACACAAAGAGAGAAGTGCTTACAATTTAATTTCAACTATGTTCCAGAGGATTATAAAAAATGATTTAGCTCTAGCATTTGACAAAATACATTTTCCAGAATTTCTCCCTGTTCAGTGCTGGATTCAGCTAAAACTCCTCAAAGGAGGAGCAGCTCCAACAATAATAGAATCTGTGGATTGTGAGCCACAACCTGTAAGCATTTTTAAAAATAGGGGATGTAAACAAGAATGTAAACAACGGGAAATGCTGTTTGGCCCCATTAACAATTTAGCTACAAATTCATATTTATCAGTCAAACCGCTGTAAATGCATACATTGTCCCTCTATGCGGCTGCTTTCCCTGCATTCTACATCTCAAATTACGAACTCAAAAAAGATATGTGTACGTTTCATATTACTTAAGCATGCTTAAAAACAAATATATGTGAAAGACACTTGTCAGATTTTATTTTAGAAAGCCGGCATGAGGTTCAGCTGTGTCATTTTCTGTCTGATTCAGACTCAAACTGATACGGCTAACGGTTACACTGACTGACAGTATTTACACAACAAAGACAAAATGCATGCTTGTAGAATGGCACTTCCTGGTGACGTGGAGCCAATCCACGGATCACAGCACATTGTTATGTTAGCTGACCATTCAGAGCCTCTTGAGGGTGGGCTTTCGGAAATATGATAGTTGTTTTCATGGTAGCTAAGTAGCAGTATATAATCAAAGTAGGATATATGATATTTTTATATATATTTTTTTATGAAGCATGTGCACACATTGCTTTGCACCCCATAAACACAATCAATCTTTAAAAATACACTCTGGACCACCCCTTTAAAATAAAAGATTTGCACTTTATTTTGGTGCATGTTTTGCTGTTTGTATTTACTTTTCATTGCAATATCTGGCAACACTGCATTGCCAGCACTTACGTAAACTGACATACAGAAATAAAAAAGGTGCATATAGATAGTTTATTGTGGAGGAGACCACATTCGGTAAGACAAATGTAATGTTCATTAAGATGTTATATGGAAGTGTATCAACAGTAATGACACTCCAACAGAAGAGCAACAGAATGAAGGTTATGATATTTCATGAAGTTCTGTAGTTAGCTGAATATCAAATGATAACTAAAAACAACATCTCACTTGAATGATTTTGTTAATTTGATCTTTTTTGTGTGTGTTAATTCAGGTTAACCAAGTACAAGGCAACTATTGTAAAACGTGTGGAATCATAACTGGTAAGTGAACATTAGATTTTTTTTCAAGCCAAACCTACAATTTTAGTTTAAGTTTAAATTTTATCTGGTTAGCATTTTTGAACAAGCATCCCTTATTCTTTAAGAGGTGAGTAAAGGTGAGTAAATGGTCTTTAGTGGCTGTTTGAACTCATTTGTCATGAGCGTTTACACTATGAAAGCAATCCAGCCAGATGTGTTAACTTGTCAAATAATCAAGATGACATTTAGATATTTTACGGGTGCAGTGTTGTGTGTTGTTTTGGAGAATTCAGTCTGCTGAAACGCGAAGAGGGAAGAAACCATTTTTATTTTAGCTCCCAGTGGAAATATACTGCCATGACTATCCATATAAGCTCAAAACAACATCAGACACCATGAGTGTCCTTCAACAGAAACTTTCCAACAACTTTCCTTTAATGAAAAGCACAATGACAAGCCCAAGGAGAAGCAATTCACCGAAAAACAATTTACGTCTCAAAAAGGACAAAGAGAGTGTTGAGGAAACAAAGAGAGAAAGGAAAAGTTGCAGAGGAATGTGACAGGTCCCTGAAAAATCACATAAAATGGGTAGTGATGAGTGTATTTTTGTCAGGCTGTGGCAACACTCACCTTGAGGAGGCCACATACACAGTGTTTGAAGAGACAGCGGGCCGAAGTCACACATTTCACTCAAGCATTCCACTCCATGACCACTAAGGGAGGTTGTAACCCTGAGAATCTGTTTTAGTTTCGCCGAGTTGCCATTAATACTGGCCGTTTTAACACCCTAACCTTTCCAGTGCTCATCTCAAGGGTGTTTTTAGAGGAAAAAACACAGCTTTTGGAACAGTTGCTTGGGGCGATCTAAAAGTGACCTCTAGCCAAAGTCAGTTTTTTTTTCTTCTTTTTAATCAGTAGATTCCACCACCCCCAGCCGCACTGCGTCCCCTCACGCTCTGCCCTTCATACTTAACTTCTTTCCTTTCTGTCCTAAGGGTGAATGTGGCACCGTGCATCATGAATCTGGCATCATGCAATGTCTTTAGTCATAGTGAAAGTCATGCAGTGTTAAATGGTATGTAAAGCAGAAAGGCGAACAGTGGACCAGGTTTAGGTTTTGTTTGAACACCTGAGGACACGTGTGCACCTGGTCAACCTTTGAAAAATATTTGAAACCATAGGAATATTTGAGGAACTTTGTTTTCTTGCATGGCATGATAGCGGGCAATGTGTTTTTTATACAGTGCTATAAAACTGCCAATCACAGCAGCAGGCATTTTCTTCGGTTTCAGCCAGAGGGAATGCCTATGCTAACAGAGCGTTTTCTAGATGTAGTGAAATTGAGGATAGAAAATCTTTGTTTTTATATCTAAGGAGCTTGTTTTGAAAAGTTATGAAAACATACAAAAAAATCTTCATTAAAGAAAGACCACTTAAATTTTTTTTAGAATAATTACATGATTAAAACTAAAAGGTATATGTTGTACTGAAAATGTGCAACAAAAATAAAAGTCTGAGATCACTTCTATTTTCTTCATAAATATTGGGTCTTTTGCCACAAAGAAACTATATTGAGGAAATTCATTCATTCAGTATTTTTTTGGCTTAGTCCCTTTGTAATCTGGGGTCGCCACAGCGGAATGAACCGCCAACTTATCCAGCATATTTTTAATGCAGCGTATGCCCTTCCAGCTGCAAACCATCACTGATAAAAACATCCATACACACCCACTACGAACAATTTAGATTACCCAATTCACCATTACCACATGTATTTGGACTTGTGTGGGAAACCAGAGCACCCAGAGGAAACCCACACGAACACGGGGAAAACATGCAAACTCCACACAGAACTACTAACTGACCCAGCCGAGGCTTGAACCAGCGACCTTCTTGCTGTGAGGTGATTGTGCTACCCTCTGCACCACCGTGCAGCCCTCCCTTGAGGAATATATTTTAAATAAGTGCAGTTCATGACGAGGGATGCAACGATTAACCGATTTCAATATTGCTTTAATTCGTCATGGTTAATTAATCGTAAAGGCTTCTCAACACCACAATTCTGCATGGAACAAAACTGCTGCAACTAAACAAAGTTATGCCAACTGTGCGCTCCAAGGTTGTACCAAGTTTAGTTCCAAGGTTGTACACTGAGGCTAATACGCACACACACTGGATTAAGTTTGCTGAGGCTATTAACTAAGGGCCATTCGCGTATTATTTGCATGTGCAAGTTCCCCATTTCCAATAGAGGCGCGTGGCTTGTGCGTGCATATTGGCAGCGATGGTCAGTTTTTGTCACGTGACACGCTCACGCTCACGCTTTCCAGGCGCACCTAGATGAAAGAATGCTGCGAGTGCACCGCGAGTCACATGACACGAACTGACCAATCATCTTCTTACATTGTATGGAATATACACATTTCTACTACAAAGAGAAAAAAATACAAAATTAAAATACCAAACAATGTTGTAATATAGTTAAGTGTCTTTCAGAAAGAGGTCCAGCAGACTTTGACTACATTTGTTCTTTTTAAAATGGAAATACTTATCTAATGTGTAGCTTAGATTTACATTAGACAAATCCAATTAATTAATTAATTAATTAATTTATTAATTTATTGATTGATTAATTGATTGATTGATTGATTGTTCTGTCATTAATTTTCAGTGTAAAATCATACTTGTTTAAATGCCAAAAACGTGTTTAACTTATTTTTAAGTCCAAAGAGAAATTGACTTTTGTTTGTTTTTAATATTATTTTTGTGCTGTATTATTTGGTTACTAAGCAGCAATAAATAACAATTTAAAATAGTTTTCATGTGATTTTTCTAAACCAGTATTGTTTTGAAATTAATGAATGCATAATAATCGTGAAAGCCTTGATGATTCCTCAGACTATAATCGTACAAACAAAATCTATAATCGTTGCATCCCTATTCATGACCTCATTTATTGCATCAATGTCAGGGCTGGAAAAAAAATTATAAATAGAAACATTATTAGATATGAGGGAATTTCCTTCGATTTATTCAAGCAGAAAACACACTATAAGTTGAATACACAGCGCTATACCTTCATGAATCAGAATTTAAAATGAATTGAGAGCTTTAGAGTCAGAACTGGGAAACGTTTCTGGACATTTTCCCAGGCCATCTTGACATTTTTTTAAAATACAAATTGGATGAAAAAACTGCAGACTTTTACCTTACTTTTATTTAACATGTGATGCAGTACAGGCCAAATCATTTGTATAGCTTATGATTAGTGGAATATAGCTTTGTGTTTTCTCCTATAAACTTCCAAACCTGTTGCTCAAATTTCAGGTTCCACTGATCATATATAATATGCATTTTAACTTTTCAAATAAGTATACTGTACATGTACATTTGAAAGCTTGGAGGAATATCAACTGTTTTTCAACTTTGATAAAAAAAAAGAACGTCTTCAAGGAGTTTAAAAGTCATCACTGCTGTGCTCTCCGAAGTTATTAATAAACGTTTATTGTGCAGTAGCGCTAGCTCTGCGAGATATGAATAAGCCTCGGCGGAATTCTCACATGCAGGCATCATTTTTCTTGATGACAACAAAAGACAGTGCTCTTTGGGTATCACTTTAAAACATCAGCTTTTTGTCTGGGTAAATAGAGGACAGGGATGTGCCAATGTGCAGTTCTGTACACCGAGTACTTGCCTTTGTTGCATGTGAATCAGAATGCTCTTCGCCAGATATAAAGCTGATCGAAATGACTTTGAGGGGAAAAAACAGGCCTTTGTTTACATTAGCTTCAATAGCAGATACTTTATCAAAGGAAACATTAAAATGCAATGAAATTGTTGCTTTGATTGCTTCAGAAGGAAGTTGAGAATACAAATGCTGAGGTGCCGTTGAGAATATGAAGCATACTGTACTTAATCTTTGCTGCATTATTTTAGCAGGTCAATCTGGGAAAAAAAGAACTTGCTTCAAAGCACTCCTTCTTGTATTGGTCTATAAGAGATCGTTTTTTTTTTCTTCTCCTTTTTTTCAAGGCTCAATCCTCTATAGGATATCTCCAACTGCATCTCCAGTCTGGTTGATTGACCAGGACCAGAGGCAGACGATGCATCAAATTACTGTGTAACTGTCCTTCAGGGAAGCGTCTGGCCCTGAGCCTGGCCACACTAGACTTTTTAACTGTGACACCAGCTTATTAGATCACAGAGGTCATCCACCTTCCGCTCATTTAACGGCCAGGCCACCAATAATAGACATTCTGGGCGTCATTGGGATGAAGCAGTGTGTCAACGCAGTGCCGGACTCCAATTTGAAAAGTGTTTGAAACCTCCAATGGGAGTCCCAGCTCTGTTTCGGGCACATTTGTCCAGTGACCTTGCAGGGTCACTTGGTTTTGCGAATGGAAGGAAAAGATTAATCAGGTGTCTCAAACTGTTCTTTTCTTAAGCGCTAACTGATTGGCCCGAGTACTGAGGGAAACGGGATGTAAGCCCATTGTACTGTCCTTCCATTTACTATAATAATACATTGTGTTAAGGTTTAACCTCTGCAGTAGAATGTTTGCTTCCCTCTTCAACTCCTGTCGTTTTAAAGTGTTTGTTTGTTTCCCTGACTTTTGTGCGTCCGAGTGGATTTGCTGTCGCTGTCACACACCGGAGCTGTTTGTCTTTTTGTTCTTTTTTTTTTTTTATCTATTTTCGCTGTGGACAGTCTTGTATTCAGTCAACAAAGCTGTTGGTGGAATCTGTCTGAATTAGTTCTATTGATTCTGTAGGAGTTGTATAAATGTATATCCCTACTCCTTCTTGACGTAGCTTGTGAAATGAGATTTCTAATATAAAGGAAGCATGCATGCTATTCTATGGCAAATCCATTATTTTTGAAGCTTGTGGAATGAAATTTGTAGTGTAAAGGAAGCATACATGCTATTTCGTTGCTGATCCATGAATTTATTTTTGAAAATGAACAAATTTAATGGTGAAAATCCTGATACTGGCACATAGGTTAACAGTAGGTCTAAAACAATGGTCAGCGAGAATAGTTGTTCTCATAAATCATTGTAAAATGAGATAATGATATTTCAATTTATTTTTGGACACTTATTGTCATAGGGCTGCACAATTATCCTGTCCAACATAGTTACAGTTTCCACTTCTCTTAATTAAGCATAATTGTCTCTGATATTGGCACAATGGTTTTTCTGAAATTGTTTTATTTTAATTTTCTCTCTTTTTATATTCATATTTATTTGGGTTAGAGTTTTGTAGTTTTCATTGTTGTTTTAATAGAAAAAAGGTTAAACGTGTTTTGGAAGTATTGGTAATAATATTGCAATTTGACTGGAACAATTGCAATGTGACTGCAATAATTAATATTAAACAATGAGTGATTTAATTTTCGCAATATAAATATTTATATTATATTTATAATAATTTTTATTTAGACATACATATTTTTTTTACGTTTCAATTTTAGCCAAAACAGATTTAGTTTAGATTCCATTTAACATCTCCTTTATTATTTATTTAAACTGAGGTTTTTCCTTAAGTTCCTTTAAGGCAAGTCATTTCACTCGGCGGCCATATTTGAAACACCCCTCGGGCAATATGCTGGGCATTCTCTCTGAATGAGGAAACATCAAATTCTTCAAAATTGTTTGCCAAACTTACAATTATATTACATATTTGGAACCCCCAATAAAATTAAACAACAATTGTCTCATAAGTTTCATTTCTAAATGTCTGTATAAAAAACAAAATCAGTGCATGCACACTCGAAAGGAACAAGATCACGACACCAACCTCATTTATGGCCGTTTTACACATTATCATCCTCTGAATAATGCCTTGTTCGATCACGCTGCTCTTCTGAAGTAATCCACAACTTGGTCTTGATGGTGAATCTCCTCCAGAAATGACAGTGACTCTTTGTTTACAAGTTTGTGGGCGTTTGAGTAATTGCTGTCATATGATGTGCGTTTGAAAGGATGGACTGCACCTCACGTTCCTTTCATACAGAATACAAAACCAGAAAACTTTTGTTTTCAAGTGCACTTGGTTCATTTAAAAGCACAAGCTTTATGTGGATATATTTCATATGTCTGTGAAGCAAGTATTCACTGAGGTTCCAGTGCGTTTGTTGACCACCAAACTTGGTCTTCCTTCTGCACACGTCTGGTCTGAGCTTTTCCCCTGGAGAAACGTCAGTCTGTAGTGATCAATGATTGGCTCCTGTACTAGTAGGCGAGGCTTCATTCGGCATATTAACGTTACACTTTTCCCCAATTCAAAATTATACGAGTGACATGTCTTGTATATTCTATAGTCTTTAGGTTTATTTACACACCACCATCTTTTATCACTGTTATTTTAAAATTCCTGGACTCACCTTGTTTTCATTACATCACAACTTGCATGTTTTTCACAATTGTCCCCACTTTGTAATTTGCCTGTATATGAGATTTCAACATGATGGAATAAACCGTGCTCAAAAATAGTTTTTTAGGCCACTTATATGAATGCAGCGCTCATCTCATTTGAGTGTGCAACTTTTTAATGAGGAAACCCAGTGCACCTTTAATTTTATTCTGGCTGGTGAGAGTTATCAAAAAAGACAGCTCGGTTACATAAACTGACTGGTTTTCTTGGCTGTCAGTGTAACCAGCAAAATTGTTTCTGGCATGTTATTGATAGCCATATCAGTCCATCTTTCACTTCTTACACACGGGTCAGTTTATATAAACAGGCATCCATAATTCCATTTCCATGTCTGATCTGCAAATAAATGAGCTTCACTTTGGACTTTTAAGCATCCTTCATGTGCGCACTCAAGAGACATTTGTTCAGATTGAAAAAAGAGCTCAGGTTGAAATGATCTTGGCACCAGTGATTGATTCTCCTTTCTGCAGCTGTGAAACAAAGTTGATGGCTTTTTTTCTGTTCACCAAATGCTAGGCAATCTTTAAATCTTGCTCTTTTTTTGGTCTTTTTTTTTAAAGTGTGTTCTTACTGTAATATAACTTTAATTTGTTTTTAATTGCGTTTTTAGCTTTTGCTCTCTTAAGTATTCCTTATGGTATTCTTGGTATTCTTAAAATGTCCTTTTATATTATACACAACTATTATTAGACTTAAAAAAGCTTCTGTCTCTAAATTCAATTAGTTTTTCATAGAAGGGAATACTGTGTGTTTCCTAATATTGCAGACTTGAAAGTCGAGCACACCAACTGCTCTTTTTACCAAACGGTCCTCTTCATTCCAGCTTATTTCAGACAAACGTTGTTTACTTTTTGTTTATCAGTATATTTAATTATTTGTCTCATTTTTGAGCCAACAGATTCCTCAAACTATTAAAAAGTTCCACAGAGAGAAAAAGGGCAGCTTTCCATTGACTTTGAATCCATTGGTGTTCCAAGAAAGTCAGTAAAAAATATGTATATTTGTTTTGCGCTGTTATCGCCTGCTGTTTTAATCAAAAACTCTTTTTATTTTTTTAATAAGCAAGCAAGGTTTGGTAGAAACTTACTCATTTCTTCTTTTTTTTGCAGTATGTCTTCTAAACTTCAACATAACAACTTGGAAAATCAGAATAAATTTTTATCTTTTTTGTCTAGTAAGGTTTCAAACAGCGTTATATTCTTCGTTATTGTTGCATCACCATGGCACAATGCCATGGTCTCGCAGAGCTTGGCACTTTGTTCTGAGAGATCTGCCATCCAGATCCAAGCTATTAGTTAATGGAAACAGCATGACATCACTGTGATGAAGAGACAAATCTGCTCTCATGACAACAAACGGTGTGACAGGTTTTAGTCAGAGTTGTATTGAAGCGGTATGGGGGCGAAAGGTCTGGTAGAGAAGGTCCTGCCAGTTCTTGCTCTCGGTTGTTAACAAGCTTTGGGCTTCTAGCGCTCCCGGGCCTCTTCCCACTGGCCCGACATCACTCAAAGACTGTCTGTCTGCTGTAAGGATCCCGTCCGTCTGACAGTGATAGATTCACTGTATCTCTATGACTGCAAGCCTTCACACGAGCTCCCTTCACAGAGTAACAGCACTCATTAAGATAAATAGCCGCAAATCAAAAGCGCCTTCTTGGTGCAAAAGAGGGTTCAGCGCTCGGCCAAGTGATTCATATTTACTTTTATGTAGTCGATTTGAATCGATACGGGTCATGGACTTTTACATGGAAGGTTAAGGAATTTTCCAGGGGTTTCTTCTTGTATTTAAAGGACTTCAGAGTACTAATCTACATAATATGAATACAAATGAGTCTGGCGGTGCATTGCAGACTGCTGGCAGCATAGGCTTGTGTTTATCAATCATCTTTCATGTTTATGATGGGGCAGAGAGAGCATGTGACCCCTGCGTGGCATGAGGAGAGGATGCTGTGCACTGAATCTGTCACATGCTGTATGACATTCCAGGGACGCAGGCTGAAGATGCTCATGTGATGTAGCACACACGAGAGCTCTAGATATATCATAATGTATGTTAGAACAGGGCTGTCAAATGGGTGCTAGTCTGCTTTTGATTTTTAAAGGGGAAAATCACTCAAAACTGAAAAACAAATACTTTGTTGTCTTTACAAAGTGGTTTTGTTTGTACAGTAAATGTTAATTGAGTTCATTGTTCTTTTGGACTTTATTAATGTGTAATTATAGCATCAAAATGGTAAACTTAATTTTTTTGTACATTAGAGTGTATCCTGTAAAAAAATAGTGAACATCTTAAATGTTTACCATGAATTACAGAAGACACTCACTAAAATGTCATTCACTGTAACAATAAACTAAAAAAAAAAAATAATAAATCAACCATATTCAGTGCAATATTTTTTAAACTACTTGGTTTTATCTTTTTATACAAGTTTTTAATTTAATGACATCTTGCACGGCCACTTTGATTGCATATAATATTTATCTGTAAACATTTGTACATTTAATTTAACACAGATATGAAAATGGGGAAAATTTAAAAAAGTTCATATGTATGTATTTATGTATTAATGAATACAGTTTTTATTTAATAATTAACCAGAGCAGGGCGACATTGCAAAAAAAAAAAAACTCCAACATTACGAAGGCAAATAGTTTTAATAGTCAAAAACTAAATATCTGATTTCTTTATAATAAAATAAACAAGTGTTACAAAGACTCTTAAACTTAAACAAATAAAATGTTACAAACTGTGTGCAATGGTAAAGGTAGATTAGCATCTATAAGGTGTCAATAATAATGATACAGTAAACCTCAAACAGTCAACAAAACAAATTATTATAATAAAATCTGAGCTTTTAAGTAAAGGAGCCAGTCATTATTATTCAAATACATACTGCAAAACTACAAATTGTGAAGTTGAATGACTTTATTACCCCCATGCTGAAAAATCTTTCAGATGGTGTGCTGGTGGCTAGGATGCACAATAAAAGAAACCAAAAAGCCACTCTGTCAACATCCTACATGCTTTTTTTATTTGCAGTTTCCTCACTGCTGCTGTACGGCACTCATTTTCACATGTGTTGTTATTCTGACCTGAAGTGACAAGCGTGAGAGCGTGGTTTCCTACACCATTTTCTATGGCATCTATTGTAACTAGACAACCATCAAGAGGATGACAAACAGACAAACCATTGCTGCAGCTTCGATGCAAGTTTATGGAGAAAAGTAAAAAGCACTGCAGTGTTTGGATGCGCTGTGTCTGTCTGAGGTAATTTGTCTACCATTATTACTGAACTGTCTATATTACATACAAAGTACTAATCTGTGAAGCAGATTGCTGAATCGCGGTACACTCATGGCATTTGGAAAAGTTCAGATGTTTTTTAACTAGCTGTACCTGGAAAATGCGCGTGCATCACATGTGTGCCACTCAGCAGCCACATTTTAATAAAGCTATAGAATTCATATTGAATCTTCATACGGAACTTTTTTTTTTTTTTGGTCAATAAATATTGATTCATATTTTATTGCCCAGCCCTATATTTGACTTAAATTCACTGGTTTATTGTATTATCAACACATTTCCACTTTTATTTGAAATGTTTTTTTATTACTACATTTATTTGACATTTTTTATATAGATCAATTATTTTATTTGGTAAAGGACAAGTATTTGTGAAGAAATATTTTTTGTATAATATAAATACCTAAATGAAAGCAAAATACATTTTTTCTTGTTAGAATTATGAAGCCGTTTTTTTTGTGTGTGTACAAATTTGTACCTTTTTGCCATTTAATGACAATTGTAAAAATATGTATAAGTCAGCAAAAAAGCTAAATTAATAGTAATGATTCATAATTAATATTTTTTGTTTTTGTTTTGATCGCTATTTTTAAAACCACCAACATTTCGTAGCTGTGCATTTCTAGTGATTATCAGACATGTTTTTATTTTTATTTTTTTCAATGTCATACGCTCTCCTCAGACTTTGATAAGTGACTATGGAATGAACGTGAAGCTTTTCTCCACCAGTAATAGGTTAAGACTTTCGAACAGGACGAGAGCAACATGATCTTTGAAAATATTGACTAATCAATGAAAAGTAATTTACAGTGATTACCCTTCTACGTGTGAAGATCTTTTAAACAGTGTCAAGACTTGTAAACCATCCCCCCTTTTGCACCCAAAGCTTTCACATGACAAAAATCCATACCCAGCAAATACAATCTCATTTCTCCCTCCGCCCCGTCGCTTTAAATGTCCATATTGAATTAACTCCATAAAAAACGGAGATCGATCTTTCCATTGCCCATCTTGATACTGCTGTTCGCACCACTGAACTCATAATCACCTCTGATCCAGGCAAAGGCATTAGTTCAGAAGAGAAAAGCTTTTCCCATTACTAAGAGTAACACATATCCGACCATCAGATGTGCAGCTCGTTGCTAATATCAGCTGATGTCTCATTATGCTGGCTAATGGGTCATTGGGTGACACGACGGTTCAAATCACAGTGTTGTACTTATTAAACACAAATTTATTTTGATAGCCACTGATTTTTTGCTGTTATGCAAATTATTCAGTTTGAAGAGATTCTTTTATTTCAAATGTAACGTTAGGTTATTATTATTATTTTTATATATTTCTGTACTGAAATGTTTATATACACTCACTAGGCACTTTATTAGGTACACCTTACTAGTACCTGGTTGAACCCCCTTTTGCCTCCAGAACTGCCTTAATCCTTCATGGCATAGATTCAACAAGGTATTTGAAAAATATTCCTCTGAAAGTTTGGTCCATATTGACATGATAGCATCACGCAGTTGTTGCAGATTTGTCGGCTGCACATCTATGATGCAAATCTCTTCTTCCACCACATCCCAAAGGTGCTCTATTGGATTGAGATCTGATACTGTGGTGGCCATTTGAGTACAGTGAAATCATTGTCATGTTCAAGAAACCAGTCTGAGATGATTCACACTTTATGACATGGCGCGTTATCCTGCTGGAAGTAGCCATAAGAAGATGGGTACACTGGTCATAAATGGATGGATATGGTCAGCAACAATACTCAGATAGGCTGTGGTATTGACACAATGCTCAATTGGTAGTAATGAGCCCAAAGTGTGGCAAGAAAATATCCCCCCCTACCATTATACAGTACCACCACCACCAGCCTGAACTCTTGATACAAGGCAGGATGGATCCATGCTTTCATGTTGTTGATGCCAAATTCTGACTCTATGTCTGAATGTTGCTGCAGAAATTGAGACTTTTCAGACCAGGCAACTAATTCCAATCTTCTGTTGTCTAATTATTGTGAGCCTGTCGCTAATTGGAAATTTGCGTTAAGGATTAGTTGTACAGTTGTACCTAATATAGTGGCCGGTGAGTGTATAAACTTGTATTTTTTTCATGCAGTAACACTGGATGAAAAAAAAGATGCAAAATCACTGTGAAATGGGGTCATATTAGAGTTGTTTTGTAATTCTGTGGGGCAAAAATTGCCATTGCTCTTTGTTATTATGATATAGCAATCGATGATGTTCACAACCAAGTTTCTTTTAAACTAAGAAGTTTTCTGTTGGTCTGAGATTAATTTGTTAGACCAACTTTAATGTGAGCTAAAGTTTTTTTTTTCTGAATCACATGAATTCTTATCATAATGACTGTATTTCATCACACGGGCTCATTGGTAACATGCTTCTGTACATATTTGTGAAACTGCAAAAAAAAAAAAAAAAGCACTTTAACATAGGTTTGCCTGTAGTTTTGGTAAAATGAACCCTACAGGAGTCAGTATGATGCCAATAGCATTAAATAAGATTTACAGTAACATAATATTGACAAATATAAGATTATTTTTGTGCTGTTCTTTGCACAACACTAAATACATATTGACAAAATAACTTAACAGTAGCTCCTTTCACACAGTGATACCGGTAAATATCTGGAAATTACAGGAATGACTTTACCAGTAAATTAAAAAAAGGGCTGTTCACACAGGCAAGAACATTCTGGAATTTTTCTGAAATACAGCATTCACACATCCATTCCAAAAAAAACCCGGTAAATTTTGACATCACTAACCAGAAATGAGCTCAAAACGGCTGCACTTGTACTTGTAAACACTGAAGGGGTCGTGCTTTTGTTGATGGTTGATGGTACATAATACGTGTGTGTGCTCGCGCTCACCGACTGCTTCACGTGTGCACGCGGCAGAGCTTAAAGGTAAACAAACAGTGGTTTATCATAAGCATTTTATTAATACTTATTTCCACACTTGCATTGAAGGTGCAGTATGTAAGTTTGACACTCAGTGGTTAAACTAGGTATTGCACTCCTGAATCATAATAAACGCACGCGAGGGATGCCAGATTTGAGTACAGGAGTGAGTGATTTAAACCGTGTTCTAAATAAAAGCAACGACACGCGGCAGAAGGAATATTTTCTATATTAAAAGAAGTTTTGGTTCTAACCAACACCTCGAATTGACATATTAGAAATGGCTTCTATTTCTCACAGCTGTACAACAGAAACCTGTGACAGCGATCACCTCAGGTAAACCTTATGTGCTTTATTCAGTGCTAAATGCTAACAATGTGACTTTAAATGCATTTTATATGACATGTATTGCCATATACTGAAAGCAGAAAGTTCACCTCAGAAATAAACAGTTTGAAATTGAACTTTAGAACTAAACACATAAGAGTGATTCAGCATCTACATTTAATGATGTTAAAGAGGGTTAACATGTATTAAATAGCTTATAAACCTTACCGTTTTGTGAGTGAGTGCACATTCTGTGCTTCTGAAAGGCTGTATTTAAATTTCTGTTGTGTTTGGTCTGGTGCAAACAGCCAAATTGCTTATCTCTGCATCTCGTCGCAGCATGTTGTTAGGACACGCAGTTACATTGTAACCATGCTCACGTTCGTAATATTTATGTCATTTGCTAATTAATAACCTTAGGTGGAACTGAATCTGTCTCATTTCGACATCTGATACTGTCCACTGACACTGTCACATTTCGCTCACAGACGCATGCTTTCAGAGTCTTTCTGAATGAATGAATGAAATATGCTGTTTTCCAACAAGGCAACCCAGTGTGCTGAAATGTAATTGACTTAACTTGCACTGTGCAGGTAAATTTACCTAAACAAAGACAGCGTTCCGACACGGAAAAACATTTTCAAAGCAGAATATCTGACTTCAGCATTGTTTTTCAGTTAAACAAGTATGTTCACTTGAGATGTTTCTTAAATATCTGCACGCATATTATGGTATTTTTATGCTTTAGAAGAGTCAAAAACTTACATACAGCACCTTTAAGAAGGAACAAAGAAACATTATCTGACTAACATCTAGCAGCTTAATGTGTCTGGAAAAATATTCAAAAGCTTTTATATTCATAAACAGTGCGGATGTAAATGTGTCTGAGTGTTGTAATTGGCTGAAGTAGATGTTTCACGTCAGCTCGTTCTAATCGTGAAAACCTTTTTTCCGGCAATCTTCCTTCTCGGCAATTTCGGCAAATTAACAGCAATGATACAACTTCTCTCTCTGGAAAATTGCTGGAACGAAAACGTTATTTTCAAAAAGGACCTGGGGGCTGTTTCATAAAAGTCATTTAGAAAAGCGGGGATTAAAGTCAAAAGCCTGACTTCAGTGAGCCAAACTAAACGTCCATGCTTAAATTGGTTCCATAACAGTAAGTTGAAGATCATTTGATATAACTAGTCTGAGTTCAGTGTAAATAATCTAGATAACTGCTTGTGCATGTTACTCTCGTGAAAGCTTAAAGGTCAAGCATAGATATATCGGTTATGTTGTGTTCTACCATGGCAACTTTGAGAACTAAAAGAGAAAATGAGAATTTCTGAAATGAGACACAGCGAGTGAGCAGCATTAGTTTTAGAGTTCAAACATATAATAATTTAAACATAACAAAATAATACGGCTTGCAAGAAAGCAAGAGAGAAGGCTGACAAGAAATTGCAGATCATCTCAGTAGGCTACATATGTAGCATATGTATTTTAAAATATAGGCCTATTAACATTAAATTAAATATTTGTCATAATAGATAGACATTGTGCTTGACCGTGCGCGTGCGAGAGAGAGAGGGAGAAAGAATGCACGCTTACTGCCAAATGTTGCTTGCAAGAAAAAACTTTAATGCATTGCAGGCTCAATGTAACATACAAAATGGGCTAAATGTAAGCACAATAAAATGGCAACAAAGAGCCGTGCACGCACAAGCGGTGGGATTTTTAATTTGCTCCCGAAACTGCTGCAAATAGCTGCTTTCCCTTTGACACTTGTGTTTCCCGCGCCCCGTGGTTAAATATCTTTACATTAAAGTGAGCATACTGTTCGGCCCAGATCCATCTCCCGATTATACCACTCAGGGTTTGCAGCTTTAAAGTCATTATTTAAGAAATGTAGTCTGTTTCCCTATATCAGTCAGTGCTTTCGTCTCCCCGTGTTCGTGTGGGTTTCCTCCAGGTGCTCTTTTTCCCCCTCAAATGCAAAGACATGTTGTATAGGTGAATTTGCTAAGCTAAATTGTCTATAGTGTATGTGTTTCCCAGTGATGGGTTGCGGCTGGAAAGGCATCCGCTACGAAAATCATATGCTGGATAAGTTGGCGGTTCATTACACAGTGGCGACCCCCGATTAATAAAGGGTCTTAGCAGACCCTATATATATATATATAATGTAATATATTAAATTATTCACTACCAAAGCAAAATTTGGAAATCTAACAAAAAAACTAACTGAAGATCACAGTGCAACAATTAGTACACCCAAATAAAAACATTGGGGAAAAATGTTAAATTAAATTTTAATAACCAGGAAAAAAAATCAACAGAAACATACAAAATATAAAATTTAGTTGAAATGTTGTAGTTTGTATTTGTTTTGTTTGAAATAACTTATATGAATTTAAATATATGGTCACACCTTATTTTGATGGTCCGTTTGTTGAATTTAAGTTACACTGCATATATATGCCAACTGATTCCATCAGATTATAAGTATACTTTTAGGTAGGGTATATATATATTTTATATTTTTATATATATTTATTTATATATATTTATTTATTTATTTATATTTATTTATTTATTTACTATTAAGTGACTATAAAGTTTTAATCATTATTAAGAGGTTAAATAAATTAAAATAGCATCAAACTATGGCAGGTGAATGTTAACATTACTTTGATTAAGCTTGAACTTTGACTTAGCCTGAGAGTTAGCCTGCCCCAGACCTAGTTTGACCTAGTTTCCCAGCATAAGTTGCCAGAGTAACTAGGTTTGAACTGTCGTAAATTTGATTTATGAAACCGAATCCACCAGTAATAAACCTGACTTACCAAATTAAGCCTGGCTTTTTCTCTAAGCTTGCTTTATGGAATAGCCCCCTGTTCACACATACAGACCTTTCTGGAAAATTGCTGGTAGTTTTCCGGAAAGTTTTGTATGTGTGTAAGGGGCTAGTGTTTATGACTTGTAATCAAACATGTTTTCCTCACCTGTCAATCTCCATACAGACAACTTTTCCAGCTTGGTCAGTTTGCTTGGTAGCTTGTATTTGTGATGCAGAGCCCTCAGGTTACAAAAAGCAACATCAAATTAAGGTAATGCTACAGGGCTGCAAGCTACATAGACTTTCTTTTACATTTGCTTACATTGGCTAACAAAAAACACCCTAAGTAATGTATTTCAGATTCACAAAAATGTAGACAGCAATCTGTAGTGCAGAGGTCTGCACAGTTTAGTTCCAACCCTAATTAAACACACCTGATCAAACTAATGGAGTCTTACAGGTTTGTTTGAAACTGCTGTTAAAGCAGGGTTGGAACTAAACTGTGCAGAGCTGCGGCCCACCAGGAACTATCTTTGACACCTGTGATCAGTGGATTTGTCATCTAAAAGATGCAACAAAATATACCTGGAGCAATGTATTTTACATTGTGCTAAAATGTGGGCCTATTTTCAATTAACCTGGATTGATTGCGCAGATCCGTGGTGGATTTTTGAGCAAGCTGAGAAGTGCTTTTGTGTAATTTAATGAATGGATCATTCTGAACATCCCTAATTACTTCATTGAAATGATTCTCAAAAGAGGGATTTATTCATAAATGAGGGAGGCATTTTGGAGCCGATAAATTTTCAAGTCACTTTCATTATAATTCTATGGATAAAGTGGCCAGCATGCTGATGAAAAGGTCTCTTTACTTTGTCTAAAATAAAATAAGTCCTATAGATTTAAATATGCCCGCTGCCCCAAATCCTCGGTAATTGATACCATGCAAGCAAATGGGTCCCGTCAAAAAATAAAAAGACAAATACAAGCGTAACAAAATCAATATCCATTACTTACTGTCAATACATCAAGATCTTATGAGGTCTGTGATATCAGTGTCTTTCACAGAGCAATCTTTTCACTTCATAAGACCTCAAATAAAGTCATTGAAGTCACCCACATCTTAAAGGACATCAGTTTTAAATACCTTCATTGTAATTAAAAGAAAAAAGTGGCCAACATGCTAATGAAATGGTCTTATTTTATTTCATGAGATGCAAACAAAATCACACCTGATTACAATAGCATGCGTGCGTGTGTTTTAATTTTTACACAAACCATCCATGGACACGAATTTAAATGATTATTCTAAATGGCCTGTATGGTTACCAGTAGCTCGATTTTCTGTAATCACTGCATCATTTCATCTGCGGGCTGTTCTCCTTTTAATGCTGTTCATTTGAACTCCGTCTTCAAGGTCTGGCAGTTGTGGGTTATCTAATGAATCAACCATAGTAGAGAACAAAGGGAGTATAAAACATTTAAATCATACACTTGTGCATTAATGCTGACAGTCAGCACTGGAGGGGTATTTGATGCGATGAAATATTCTTGTGACTGAGAAATAAGAAAGCCTGTATCAAAGCAAACAAGAATAATGGAGCGAAGAATGACACATTCATTATTCATCACGGGGCTTTCGCAAAAAACATTTATTTATTCATCCACAGGCTTATTTATTTATTTTATTTATGAGCGAATCCCACACCGCACACGACAGTAGACGCAAGCCACGGTTCAGGCTGCGCTTATAGGGATGCAGAGTTGCTTCTGATATCAATACAACTTTGGGAATGTTGTTGTCAGCGGCTGATAAATAGGTAAAGGTAAGCACGACAGAATGAGAAATGAGGAGCGACTGGAGGTTTTTTCTTACACCTTCTTCGCCACTGTTATTGCCATGTGCACGTCATGATGCAAACCACCGTTGCCTGGAGTGATGAAGAAACCTGATTGCGTGGAAGAGATGGAGGATGTACCTGATAAATCCAGAGGTCTGGTTTGGAGATTTTGCTGCGGGATGTTCGATGCAGAGCTATTACGGTGCTGTGAAGTAGCTTTGCCCCGACTAGCGTTTCTCTGTTATCACAATGGAGATTAATTTGCATGTGTGCCAGACACAGGCTTTTTCTGAATTTATTTATTGCTTTCCAGTGGCAGGAAATTTCCCAAATTTGATGAAAATGTGCACATACTCAATCTTCTATGCATCAGTCATATGGGAGCCATCAGACGAACATAAATTAGAGAAATGCATGGTGAAGGCCTCATTTATAAAAGCAAAAATAATCACAAAACAGTGAGCCCTCGGGGATCTCAAATACAATTTTCATTTGCTTCAGATCCTTCATTTTTCTCCTCTGTCACTTTCTGTACCTGGTCTCCCTCATCTGGGGACAATCATTAGACTAATTAGCAGGTAATCAATGTTTAATTAAAACGAGGTTGTTAATGAAAATGACTGGTGGTGCAATTTTGGACCAACTCTCTTTGTCACACCATCCTCATGTGAAATAGACATTACGGGAAAGCACTTTTAGCACATTCATACTTTTGATGTAGTTAGACAGAAGTTGTCGCATTCTGTAACCCTGGAACAACTTCTACCAACATGATAATATGACTTGAAGTTTATATGGTAAACGAAACCACTAAATTTTTAAGTTGTATGATGTTTAGCACACCTGTTGTTTCTTTATTAGTGGTGGACTTTCAGAAAAATGTATGTTTAATTAGATAACATTGTTTGCAATTGCAAATTAAACGGCAATAAATTAATTGTGAAAGTGGCTCAGTTATTCCAAAAAAAAGTGTCTGTGTGTATTTGTTCAGGTGTTCACTATGTTATGGGGGATAGTGAACACAAAAATAGTGGTTCAATCGTTTTTGGAGATGTGGAAAACTGCTTCAAGCATAAGAAACTAGGTGCATTCTTTAATGACACACTATACACTATGCACTTATGCACTTAACAGCATTGTACAGTATATGAATGTAGGGCAGCGCATGGCACAAAGTAACGTGGGGTAAAATGTAACATGGAGTTTTAAGGTATTTACTCAGGGTTAACCATGGCATTCTTTCAATCTTTTCACCACAGTGTCTGCGGATGTCTTTCTCCCAATTATTGTAAAAGTTTGGCAAAAGCGATCATACTTGGCGATCATATTTTCTGTGCACATTTGTAGGAGAGGCTTATGTGTTGTTGGTAAAAAAAATAGGGTTTATCTAACCCTTATTACTTTGTTCATTATTTGGCCAAAACCAAAAGGTGTTACTTTGTGCCTCGGTCACCCTAGTGCCATCCCAAATAGAAAACTAATGTTTTTTTTTACTAAGCTGAAATTCAAACCGTTTTCCAGATAAAACCTGCCATGAGTATAACTGCATTCACCATCAGGAGACTGTGTAATCACTCTCATAGGAGAATTTTGCTAATCTAACATCAGTGCCTGAAAGCTCCGCCACTTTCGCTACATGAGCAAAGCTGCGATCGTGGAGTGCGTGAATTGTCAAAAATTCCACATTTCATTTTAATGGTTACGTGCATCATCCGGGTATTTAAAGTGCACTTATTCTTTTTAGAATTTTCAGTGTGAATGCACTTGTAGGGGATCAACCTACGTTAAAAGAACGATTAGGGATTGATTAGCTCATTTCAAGGAATTGAATCTTAGGATTCAAATCACATGATTCGACTCAATTGAATCAGACTAAACCAGATTAGAAGATTCACATTTTAACATTTGTCCAGCAAATAGAAGACACCGTATTTTACCAATCATGTTTATATTATTTCCGTGGCCAACAATAATAACATAACACAGTATTGGGTTAATTTTTAGCAAGGTAACAAAATCTACAGCTCGAGGCAATGTCTGAAAAGCACATAAACACAGAACAAGTTACTTGAACTCAAAGATAAAGCAACCGGTTGTACAAATTTGTTAATGTAGTAAGATTAATTATTCTTCCAGACCAGGAAATTAATTGATCTTTGAATTAATAGACAAATAAATTGTAGGTTCCAACAGACGAGCAGTTCAATTTAATGTCATTTTAGTTTGGCTACAATTAACTATAAAGTCAACCCAAATAATCATAATTTAATAATACATTTTAATTATTAATTAATAATAATTTTAATCTTAATTCCCTACACACTACTTACACTATTTATACTACATAATGGCGTAGAATAGTGCATAAGTATGCAATTTGGGACTCACATAGTGTTTTTTTTTTACTGTTTTCACAGTTTTTTTAAGGTTGGGGTTTAGGGCTAGGGTTAGATATGGTAACTGAAAAATAAACAATACAAACAAACTCACAAAAAAATTTGCAAACTATAAAGTCACTTCAGAGAAAGAAAAAGCAGATGTCAAAACAGTGAGAAACTCAGAATTGTAACAAGTTCAGAGTTAACTTGGTTCTGAGTAAGAAATCATAAAAACAATTCTAAATTGCATAAGAAACCTTTTATTTGCAAGGAAATTTCTCTCAAGGTTTTTTTAATTCTTCACTTTCGCCAATTGGTGAAGTTTTTTCCTCGCCGCTGTCGCCACTGGCTTGCATGGTTCGGGATCTGTAGAGCTGCGCATCGATGGAATTGCTCTTCAGTGTTTGGACTCTCGGTAGTGATTATTAAACCACACTGAACTGAACTTAAACACTGAAAACTGAACTGACACTGTTTCAATACACTATAATCTTCCATGTGAAGCTGCTTTGACACAATCTACATTGTATAAGCGCTATACAAATAAAGATGAATTGAATTGAAAAAAAATAGTTTTTTGCTTTTTTCATTCTAATGAGTCTTGAGCAACTGCAAGTTACAAATTTGATCAAAGTTCTGATTTTATTTCAGTTTACAATAAATAGGCAAGATATGCAATCTATCCTAACTGGGAACATAATTGCTATACAAGTCACAATGACCTTTTTTGAAATTTAATAAAATTTAGTTGATGGAATATCTACTTTCTACAAAATCAAATAATTGTTTAAATGGAAAGACCCCATAAACTATATAAACCCAAGGCGTGTATGTGCAGGTAAAACATGATAAACAGGAGCATGCATAACACAGAGCTTCACAGTAAATACTCCTACGTGCATCTATTCTAGCACTTACTACTAAAAAAAGTAGCCTACAGAGCTGAGCAATTCTTGGTTGACAGGTGAGAACATCCTTCAGTCAAGGTTATGAGATGGGCCGGGCAGAGCTGAATGAGTTCTCAGTGATCATATACCCTAATTTGAACAAAGCATAATGAGGGGCTGTAATAAAACATCTGTTTTAGCATAGTCGGTGATTAAAACTGACCTTTGAGTAAGACAGGGAAGTGCTTAACGACTGGAGTGGTATGCAAAGTGAAAAATGAATGCATTATCAATGTAATTAATGTCTATGGTGGACCTAAAGGCATTATGCAAATTGCACTGAATCTTAATGCCTTCCACATCAAATGTTCTGTCTACTGATTGCCCACAGACTTTCCTCATGAAGGTTCAGATCAGCATTAACTCCCCAACCTTGCTAAACTTACATTCAGAGTTGTTTAAAAGTGGCGGAGAGGTAAATGCCTTTAGTATTTTGTTTCATAACTTCTCAAATGAAAGATTTGGACGTTTTGTTTAAGTTAATCTCTTAAGTATTTTTATGCAAATTCTTGTTTCAATTGTGGGGTCTAAAATTGCACTTGAGATGTTTCCTCTACAGCAAGTGTACAAATCTTAAAATGACCGAAATAGTTCTGTTTGGCATTTGAAATAATACAATGACTTTTTAAATTTAATGTAAAAAAGTGACAATTCTCTTCCTCTGGTTTGTTAAGGGTTGTTGTTGTTTTAGCAATGTGATGACATTGTTGCTCATTTTGCAAAAAAACAAACAAAGAAAATGTCCTGAGAGTCAGAATTTGCTGCATTACAAAGCCAATTAGAAATTAGCTAAAGTGCACTATAATTCAAGTCATGAAAAAAAAATATATATACATTTTTATATAAGATATTAATATAAGTATTATCATTATTCTGTGATGAGTAATGTCACAGAAGCAAGAATTTCTGAATATTTGTGTGTATGAGTACAGTGTATTGTTAATTTGGTAATGATTTTATACAACAGTTCACAGCATGAAGTAAATAGTAAGATCAATTTTAGACACGATGTCTTTTATGTCTGGCCACTGTTTTAATTAATGATCTAGGTTGTTTTAAATGAATTGGTTGAATAAATAATTCAGTGAATCACTCATTTAAGGGATAGTTCACCCAAAAATCATTTCACTTGACTTCACTCGTTACAAACCTGTTTGAGCTTCTTTCTTCGGTTAAACACAAAAGATGATGTTTTGAAAATAGCTGAAAACCTTTAACCATTAATTTCTATAGTATTTTCTACCATCTAAGGCAGTGGTTACAGATTTATTACATTCTTCAATCTATCTCCTTTTTTTCTGTTCAACAGAAAAAGAAAACTCATAAAGTTTTGAAACCAATACATTTTCATTTTTGAGTGAGCTACTGTATAACATCCCTTTAAGACAGGAACTTGAAACCTCCTACCAGTAGTTTTATTGTGTTATTTTTAAAAGCCACAACAAACCTAAACCAGATAAAGACAAAACACATTTAAGTTTGACAAAATTTTCTTCCTTGATATGACACACATTAGGGGCCCTATCATACACCCAGCGGAACAAGGAGCAAGACATGTTTGCCCCAATGTATTTTCAGACTAACGCAACTCTAATTTTCCCATATTTCGCCACGTTGTTCAAATAGTAAATCCATTTGTGCCACTTTGTGGACTCATGGGTGTTCTGGTCTATAAAAGAGGTGTGTTAAGGTGCATTGTAGGCACGTTGCTATTTTGAGGAACTAAAATAGACTGTGCAATAGACCACCTGAAAGCATGTCTGAAGTCTATCGCAGAGCACGTTAGTTAAGCAACTCGCTTACACATTGCGTAAAACACACAGGATTTACAGCAACACGCAAATATCTTTACAAATGAAAAAGAAGTAAAGGATTAAAATATTACAAACAATATTAATTTCTACATATAAAAAAAACACTGCCTTCATCTTTGGGGGCTTTTTTCAGTTTATTCATGACAACTTGCTTTTGTATAAAGTTATTATTATTAAAAGTAGTATTTATTATATGCATATTTATATTTGTTTTATCAAAAACAAAGTTTAGATTTGTCCACCTGTCAGGTTTTGGACCATATGGGGCATAGCATGTGTGTTTGGATATAACTAAATTTTTTGACCACACTTTGTTATTATTGTTCATTTATTCATATGTTGGAAATTAAAACTGAATTTAGAAATAGTTTTGCGCTTAACAAACAACATTAAATATGTAGGCTAATGGATGTCTTAGTGGACTGCGTACAACACAGTTTCCTTATATACAAAAGAGAGAAAGAGAAAGTAAAGGTCTTTGGAGGAGGCTCATTCTTTATCCTCGTGCTGCAGATGATCTGTTTAACTGTTTTCTCTCTATTGAAGCATTCAGTTTTTCCACTTACAAAGTCTGCCATGTAAATAGCAAATGCGCTATGGTACGATGCAACTGACTCTTAAAGGGAATGAGAGATGAGTCTCTGATTGGTTTATTCTCAAACCACACCCATAACTTATTAAGAGAATAAGCACAACCCTGTTAGACCATGCGCCGCGCACAGAGCATATTTTTCTGTCCTTAAAATAACGAAAGTGGATTTAGACACGCCCTTAATGCTTTTGCGCCATGCACTTTAGACTTTCCGCCTAGATTGTTGAAATAGAGCCCTAGGCCTTTGTTTCTAGCTGGTATTAACTTGCATTAACACTGGCACTACCAAGGTGGTCATTTTGAGTTTTTAAATTTTGCTATTTAACAACTTTGTTGAAATAAAACACATATCTGTAATCCTATGACTTTTTTAAATATGTGTATATTTCTTTCCAACATCAACATTATATTAAAATGACAAAAAACAAATGAGATTTGAGTATTTCTACCTTTAATTACCATAGTGGTCAAAATGAGCGCATGCATTTCAGTGTCTGCTACTTTTCCCAGTGTCTTTAAATATACATGCCTTTGTTGCCTAGCTACTTCTTGTTACCAAATAAAATAGCTTTTTATTGACAAAAAAACATAACTTTACTTCAGATATGTCTTTTAAAACAGTATATTAAGTGTCGCAAAAGTGAGGCGCAGACATTTGTGAGTGGTCTAGCTTAACTACACATTTATAGGCTGTATTACCAAAAAGATAATATTTTTAGGGTGATAATGACTTAATTAAATATGACAACATTCATTCAAAGCTTAATATTTCAATAGAAGCTTTTACTGTTAATATGATGTGACAATATGACGTCTTATATGAGAACGGTCAGAATGACTGCTATGGTAATTCTAGTAGTTATAGAGTTCTGGTAGTTCCAGGGTTAAAAGGACCAGTTGTGTTCATATTTTGCTTAGGGAAGTTGACAAGTTAGACAAACTTCAAATGTTTAAACCCAGCATTTCATGTCCAGTTAGTTATAACACTTATAAATACCAGGTGTAAACAGGGACTCAGAGTGTAATGATTCCTTGAACAAGAAAGAGTTTGACAGTTACATTGTATTAATAGCATGCCATTATTAGTTTTTCTTAGAGCCTACATAAATATATGTTAATTATAATTTAAACTAAGCTTCTTGTGATGAAATTAATGAATCTATATCAGTGTATATTATGCCCTTTTTTCATTTTAGAGAATCTATGCAGACTTTTACATTAAAAAAGACTCATTAATGGCTCAGAAATAAAAATAAAACGTCATCCATGTCAAATTACAGTATATGGACAGTCTAGACAAATTCACCAACATGTATTTTAGGAAGACGACACATTTAACACACACGACTGTAAATAAGTTGCAGGCTGATAGCTGGTCAGCTTATAAATGGGAACAACTAACGTTTATAAGCTACGGCTATGAAACTACATGGATGGGTCAGGAATGCATAAATGCCAGAAGATTATTACTGTATATCATTCAAACCATCGGTCCCGCATGCACATTGATGTAAAATGTCAGTTTTAACCTTGTCCAAGTGACATGACAAAAACAGAGAGCAAAATATTGACACTTTTGCTTGACAATGAAACATCTTCATCTCACACCGACCACAATAACAGCTCTCCACTCCCTCTTTTTTTTATCCTAATGACCCTTTGTGTAAAATAGATTTCATTAATCTGGACAGAAGAGCTCTTATCCTAGCTGGTGTGCTGTTCACTTTGTATTCATTAGAGCTGCATACTGTGATAATGCAGGGTGAGGGGAGTTTTCCTGCGCCCCCACCAAGGCTAACTTTTTCATCAATGCACCTGCAGTGTGCTTATAAGGATTTAGATTACCCCGCTTCATCAATAAGCTGCACAGGTCATCGATGAAATTATCCTTTGAATACAATTAAGGAAGTAATAAAGGCTTTCATTGCCCTTGACAGATTGATGGTCTTAATCTTTGGGGTGAGAACATTACCTGCTCGTACCAATGCGGGGTGAAATGTGCCCATATTGCCTGACATAAATATTACAGGTAAATAATGAATCCCGAAGTGTCCGTGTATCAGCAGAGCCGATGCTTTAATTTGATTTTGCACGGGAAAAATTATGCTAATTTGCATGCTCACAACCTAGTGTCACTGATTAATTACAACTTGTTTATTTCAAATTATCTACATTAATTAGACACATGACTATGCTGTGACCCGACAAATGGGGGCCGTGATATTAGAACATGTTTTTTTTATGCCTGAAACTTGTCCCAAAAACACTCAGAACATAATTAACAGCCAGAGAATGGTTTCCATGCTTTATTATGGATTCATTTTTTCTTTCTTTCTTTCCCTTTTTGTTTGTGCATCTTTTTCTTAGAGATGGACCGGACTCGAAGCGAGAAGTAAATCCGAGCTGCTGTGAGTTAAATAGCATTTCAGGCTCTCTCAATAAATAATTCACTCTCCAGCGATCACACCAAATTTAATTAGCTCTTGTTATCCTGATATTATCAGGGCCTCCATGCTGGTGCATCTCTGTCTGCATCAGGGCGAGAGGACCTCTCGCTGCACACTGCCTCTGGGTCACCGGACCCCACACACACACACACACACACACACAGACACACACACACACACACACACCTCTGCTGATTAACTGTGAAGCTAGTTAAAGATTGCTTAGATGAACATTGCACTGAGGCCATTTACAATACTGAGATTGCTCCAGTCGCAATGGGGTCACAAAGTGTCTTTTTTGGTGCAGCGTGTAATTGGTGTAACTGAGAGTTTGTGGAAGCACAACAGAGGCTTCTGTAACAAATGTGTACCACGTAAACAGTGTTTTTTTTTTTACAAAAAGCTTCTGCCTCTAAATGATTTCCTGTTTTTCTGTTTGCATCAAATTACTTTTTAAGCATTGTTTTATGCCATTAACTTTACAGACTGCCTATGAGATATGTAGGAATAAACATTTTATAAATATCAAATAGAAATGCTTATTCTCTGCAGTAGAGTCAGCAAATAAAGAAATCAGTTAATTGCCTCCTCTTGAAATACAAGATCTTGAAATAAGCCAAACTGTTTTCTAATAACTGTTTTATTATGAATATTAATGAAAATTAATAGTATATATTTATTTATTTATTATTATTATTATTATTACTATTAGGCGCTGTCACCTCACAGCAAGAAGGTTGCTGGTTTGAGCCTCGGCTGGGTCAGTTTTCATTTCTGTGTGGAGTTTGCATGTTCTCCCCGTGTTCGCATGGGTTTCCTCCGGGTGCTTCCGTTTCCCCCACTAGTCCATAGACATGCTCTATAGGTAAATTGGGTAAGCTAAATTGTCCGTAGTGGATGTGTGTGAGTGAGAGTGTATGGGTGTTTCCCATTGATGGGTTGCGGCTGGAATGGCGTTCGCTGCGTAAAACATGTGCTAGATAGGTTGGCGGTTCATTCTGCTGTGGCAATCCCTGATTAATAAAGGGACTAAGCCAAAAGAAAATGTATTAATAATAATAATAATAATAATAATTATAATCATTATTATTATTATTATTATTATCATCATCATAATTGTCATTAGTTAGTTAGTTAGTTAGTTAGTTAGTTAGTTAGTTAGTTAGTTTAATGTATTAAAACATGTATTTGTTTGTTTCCCCCAAAATCTGTTTAGTTTCTTTTTCAAAGGATTTTTGTCAGAATTTTCTGGATTTCTGTTTCACATTGGAAAATTAAAATGTAACAAAAAAAAAAAAAGTTTGAGTAAAAGACAAAATGTAAAATATTATTTACATGTTTTTTTGCATTAGTTTTACACAGTATATATATATATATATAGAGAGAGGGAGGGGGGTGGATATAAAAAATATATTGTTATAATTACAGGTTAAATTTTATTTAATTAAATTTTTATTTTTTACCATTAGTTTTATGGAATAGCCTTGTTAATAGAGGCTTTTAAAATATTTTTTCACTTCTTTTCGAGTGCCTTGCATTTATAATTTTATTCTTTATCTTTATGAATCTCCTACCCAAAGAGCGCCAACACATTAATTACCCCTGAAGCATTTTTTATTTCATTTCGGGTTTTTAAACCAAACTTTTATTTTGAACTTTAATGCTCCGATTTTTATAAACAGGACATTTGTCTCACGCAAACATGAAAAATGCTTGTAAAGTGAATGCAGAGCAGATGTCACATATTTCAGTCACTAACTTAAATATTTTTTGTGTTTAGCAATTTTTTTTAAATATATTTAAATCAGAATCAGTTTTCCAAGTGTGCTTCACTCACACAAGGAATTTGTTTTGGCAACAGAATCTTCCAGTGTACATAAAGTGACAAGTGACAACACAAAATTAAATATGAGAAAAGAAAAAAATAAGCTCCACAAGGAGGCGGCCATCTGCGGCACCATCTTGAGAAGGTCTAGACCTTCTCAAGATGAAGGCCTTTGAAGCATAAATGCTTCAAATCAAATTAATTGAAATATACTTTGACTTTTTTCAAATACATTTTATAGAATAATTTTAAATTGCAAAAACAGCTCTCATTCCCTCAAATTTTACAAAGCGATTAGTGTTTTGCTGTAATAATGTTGAATGCTGTAAACCCTCACAGATGTGTATAAAGTTATTGGCCACTGATGTGTCTGTGTGGTGAAGCTCTGAGCTGCAGTGGCATGGTGTGATTCGCCCAGGCTTAATTGCAGTGATTGTGAGAGCGTTGTAGCAGTATAATGTGGTGGTGTTCAGGGAAGCATAGAGCCGTAGAGCGATCAGTTTGAGGAGGTAACTGGTTGTGAGTCTCTCTCTCTCTCTCTCTCTCTCTCTCTCTCTCTCTCTCTCTCTTTTACACACACACATACACACGCACACACTTGTCAAAAGCGAGGATTGGAACAGAGAAAGACAGCAGCCCTAGGAGCCTAAGAAAATGGTCTAACCTTGTGTTAACTGGATTTTAGGCGAATTTTTTGAGCATATTCAGCAGTATTTTCATTCCAGGAGAATCAGAATTGTTTTAAAGGGATATTCTGGGTTTTGTGTAAATTAAGTTCCAGCATCAGCAATTGCGGCATAATTTTGATTACTTACACAAAATTATTTTGAAGATTGATGCTACTGTGAGGCATTTACAGTGGAAGTAAACAGTGCTAATATTATTTTGAGGATTTAAACACATAAACATAGAGCTTATATTATTTGCATTTAATACTATGAGGCACTTAGAATGGAAACAAATGACATCAATATGTAGAAACATTTAAACCAAAACAATCTTAGAAAATAATAGAGTTTTACATTAAGTCTATTAGAGCTAAAAATGGTCCAGTTATTTATACAGTTTATATTGTTGTTATAATGACAACAAAGTAAAATTAAATAATAATAAAAATTAAAACTTTTTTTAAACACTGAAATCATAGTACCATTGAACCATTAGTTCCATGTATATATGTGTGTATGTTTGTGTATAAATTAATAGTAGGGCTGTGCGATTAATCGGAATAAAATCACAATTTGAAACGTTGCGACTAGCTAATTGCAAGAGGCTGTGATATGAAATATAAATGTATTATTTAATTTTCCCCACCCAGAGCAAATGCGTGACTGCTGTCTGTGTGTAATAGTCTTACTTGCCAATTGAGTATGCACACTTTCGTTTTACCCAATCTGAATTGAGCAACCAAACTATGCAAAAAGACCCCCCCCCCCCAAAAAAAAAGACCCCAAACAAAAACAGGTAATTTTTATGAGCTGCATGTCGAAGCAAAATTGTTGCAGCAACTTCCAGATTATTGAGCTGAAGCTTGACTACAAGATTAAATCTTGTACCTGGTTATAGCTTATACAGGTTATAACTTATACCTGTATTTATAACTTATACCTGTATCCTGCACTTGCTGCTATTGCACTCCTGGTTAGACCTGAACTGCATTTCGTTTCCTTGTACTTGTACATGTGTGATGACAATAAAGTTGAATCTAATCTAATCTAAATCTAAAGAAATCGCAAATCAAATCACAATATTAGTCAAAGAAAAATCGCAATTAGATTTTTTCCCCAAATCGCACAGCCCTAGTTAATAGTCATTATTAGTAATTATCACTATAAATGTTTATTTGGTTTATGTTTAAAAGCAGATTTTTGCTCCAGAAAAAAAGTTATAGAAAACCTGACATAATCTTACAAATCAGCATTTCACACATCTGAGGTACAATATTTTAAATAAGTATTTATTATATTGTCTAAACCTAAGCCAGAAATGAATTTCTTAAAATAGTTTTTTAAGAATTCAGGTTTTGAATGTTCTAGTGGGTGATATTTATGTTGACTAAAACATCTGTAAAAAAATTGTTAGTATTTAAATATTGACATTTTCTTATTTAAACTTTGGCTTTCATAATATCATACATTTAGATCATTATAACCATAGGTTCACCATGCATATAGCATGTTGACTTCATGTCCATTAGTTAATGTATTTACTAACATAAACAATGAACAATACATTTATTACAGTATTACTTCATTTTATTTGCGGTAATGCATTTAAAGTTGTAAACAATAAAAAAAGTAAACAATGTTAATTTTAACAAGCACAACTTAAAATGTTAATATTTCATTAGTAAATGATGAACTCTTTTTGATAAATGCTGTAAATATATTGTTCGTTCTTAGCTCATGTTAGTACATTAACTCACATTAATGGAAGCTTGTTCTAAATGTGACCATGTCTACATTATAAGGGTGTAATGGATCACGTTTGATCCATGGTCCGTATGGATCACAACCCACGGTTCGGAACACACGTGACCTGCAGATTAATAACTTTTTTGAACTTTTAGGCTAATACAACATTTATAACAATTGCAGAGATCATCATTCAAATCACATGTATGAAAGCATTTGGCTTCCCTGTAAAAAATGGATGATGACGGAAAAAGTTTTGGTGGGACCTACCTAAATGCTTTTTTAGGCTATTAATTAAAGGTGTTTTCCGTCACTGTTTGTTTAGCCTGCATTAACGCATTCAGTACAAAACTGCACAATTAAACATTTAAAAGATCATGATCTCAATTCAAACCAGCGTAAACATGAACGATAAGTGATAATAATGATTTGAATATGTTTATTATTCATTTCATTTAAAACTGTGTTTGATTGAGAGAGATTCCGTTTTCACACTTTTTCAGTTTGTTACAAAAATTAAATAACACAGAAGTACTGGGATAACAGTTTATAGTTCCAATATAAACACTGATGTTTATGGTAAAGATTAAAATCACAATTTAATGGTACTTGACGCTCGTGAATGTTTGCAATTACATTGTGTAACCAATGGGTGGCGACGAACAACCATCAAAATTATGTCACTCAATAGGTTTTCAAAAATTATCCACCTATAATGAAACATGACGTTTTATGTGTGAATTGTTGAATCATTAATTGAAAATAGATATATGTTTTACAAAATGTTAGATTTCTATAGTTTTTTTCAACTGGTTCTTTCTTGATATTTATTTTTATAAAAATTACAGGTTCTAAGTTCTGTTTGTTAAAACCAATGTTTTTTGCAGTACTATTTTTGTATAAATATAAAGCAAAAGACATTTGTCTCCTCCCTTTTTTGGTGATCCGAAAAATCGTCCGATTCATGACTCAAGAACTGCAGTGTAATCCGAAGCGTGAGATTTGTTTCGTTACACCACTACTATATTAATAATGTTATTTTATTTCTACTATACTACTATATTAATAATGTTATTTTACCTTCTACAATACATTGTTTGATGAACCGATTAAGGTGTATATGATGCAAACATTTAGATTTATATTCAAGCATAAACATCACATTAGACATTTAATAAACAAGGAAAAATATATTGTGATAATCAGATAATTTTATCACCCAGCCCCAACTCTAGCAATTAGCATTATCTGACAACATCTGTCAAATACTGATTTTGAACCCTTATGAATCACATTCTAGCTGATCCAGCTATACATCTCAGACCTGTTTTTTTTCTCCTCAGAACATGAGTTCAGCTGAGAGCAGCCTGTCTCTTCCCCTCGCATTGGCAGCTTGACATTATCAGGAAATGTAAGTGATTCCATCTTTCCGTCGCTCAAATTCTGCGTCCCAAACAGCCGTACGTTTTCGGCAGCCATGTTAGCTCACCCCACTTCACCCCCCTCCCACCTCAAATCTTGTTAGTCATTCTCCAAAAGCGTCAAAGACATCTTTATTGCGTCTGGGCTGGCAATGTTTTTCTTTTTTTTTTCTTCTTCTTCTTCTTCCAGTGTGACAAGATAAAGGCGAGTCTGCACTTCAAACAGCTTCTGTTGGCTGCGCAGGAATAACAATCGGTGCTTCATTATTTATTTTTCGCCTCTGTTGTCTCTGGCAGTTATCTTAGCCATACGTCGTTATCCAACACCCCCCCTCCGACAGTCCTCCACCCGTTATTATTACGAATTCAAAAGAAATACTTTCTGAAGTGTAGCGAGCGCCTGGGGAGCTGATTAGCTATTTACAGATGCCACCCACAAAATCCCATGACCCTTGGAGTGGAGGCTGCTAGCAGACAAGCCAATTAGCAAAGAGAGAGGCTGCAGTCTGCTATTAATGCCATTATTCTCTCTATAATGTCGGCTATTGTTATTCTTTGTGTAGCGGTGCGCTGGAAGCTGAGGGCACCTGCGTGAACCTGTTAATGGAGGTGCTGAGTGCCGGTGATGGGGCTGAGAGAAGGGCAGCTGTGAGTGGGGAAATCCCAGTTTAGAGGCATTGTGAGCAGGCCGCTGCTTTGGGATCCATTTCAGGCCCACAGCGTTAACAGGATATGATTAGTGACTGCTGGGAATCCACACTGTGGATGAGTGAAAACACCGGGGCTTTATTTTTGTGTGTGTGTGTGTGTGTGTGTGTGTGTGTGTGTGTGTGTGTGTG
>CAIGQZ010001474.1:880931-893258 GCA_903798205.1 Danio tinwini | reverse complement strand
ATAAATAAATAAATAAATATATATATATATATATATATATATATATTGTAGAAGATGCAAATAAATTACCTTAAAAAAGACATATAATAGAACATTTACTGTGCCTCTTTTTAAATACATACAATTCAACAAACAATTTAACAAATTTGTTTTTACAGTATGTTACATTTGTTTTTACAATACATGGGTTTTCATACTGTACAAACTGTATTTTCTATCGTCCTAACCCCACCTTACCCCTAAACCCAACCCTCACAGGAAACTTTGTATAGTTTTACTTTCTGAAAAAAAAAAAAACTAATTCTGTGTGATTTATATCAGCAATTGTCCTCATGTTTCACTACCTTCTTGTAATTTAGATTTGATTAAATTCAGCTTTATTGTCATTACACATGTACAAGCACAAGACAACAAAATGCAGTTTAGGTCTAACCAGGACCAGCAAGTGCAGGATAAAAGTTATAAAGTGCAGTTATAGAAAAACTGGTGATATTTACAGATGGATGTACTATGAACATTATATACAGGTTGTATTAACAGAGATTTACAATAGATGAATACTTATAATCACTAATACGATACGGGAATACCTGTCATACCTTTGTCATTATACAGACGTGTGTCCTGATATGTCACAAAAACACGTACGCAAGCATGCACAAATATGAATAATAAATTAATAAAACGTTTTACGTTACGGAGGGGAAGAAAAAAAAGTTAAGCTGAAAATATAAGTGTGCCGATTTGAAGCAACACAAGGATGACTGAAAACTTTAAAGATACAAAAACAATTTCTGTCTGAACTATTACTTTCCTAAAAGCTCATGATCATAACCGTGATGATTTCCGTTTTCGCTGTTTGGTTTTTATAAATGGTCTTTGTGGACTGCGAAGGAAGTTTTGCATTGGGAAAATTAGAGTAAGTCTACATAGCAGATGTCTCTCTTAAACTTTTTTTTTTCTCCCTAAACGAGCAAAACAAAACCCTGTTTTCCTTGATAGACCGCCTTTTAAATCCAAATTATCAAAGACGCTTCTAGTAATAAAGTACTCAAGAGAGCAATGAAAGAAACTCATAAATGTTATATGAACCTATAATGTTCCTCCATCTCCCACTGAGGTGGTGTTGTTTGTGAAAGAGAGCCATGGGATGCATTGTGGAAGTTGCCTTTGTGTTTCCTCCATCCAGACGCCCATCCTGTTTGTCAGCCCGTCTCGCACTTCCAGAGGAAACAAAGACTTTACGTTAAATCCCTGCACAAAACCATGCATGATGTTTAATTCATCTGCAAAAAGAGCCAGAGGATACTCCATGAAAAAAAACTAAATCTGAAATAAAAGGAAAATTTGGGAAAAGAAACAACAAAACGTGTGCATCTTGAGGGAGATAAGTTTTTTGTGTCTTTTTAAAATAATTAATAAATGTATAATTTCTAATTCATTTTGTGTGTTTTAATACAATCAGTTTACATTTTACACAAAATATGCATTTTTATTTCGCTTTTTTAAACTCATTTTATCTTTCAGTAATCTATTTTATGGTAAGAAGTCATCAAAATATTTACAATCAGAAGGTGCAATACATAATGATCTAGCATATTTACATAAAAAAAAGAACAAAGTTATATGCTGCCAAGTTTGGAAAAAAGTTTGGACAGTCAAGTTTTGAATTGTATGTATTTAAAAAGAGGCACAGTAAATGTTCTATTATATGTCTTTTTTAAGGTAATTTATTTGCATCTTCTACAATATATATATATATATATATATATATATATTTATTTATTTATTTATTTTTTATCTGACACGGCACAAAAATAATTTGTCTTGGGGAAAAGATTAATCACAATAATCACAACCAAATTAAACGTTTGTTTTGACAATATATAAGTGTGCGTGCGTGCGTGCGTCCGTGTGTGTGTGTGTCTGTGTGTGTGTGTGTGTTTTCTAAACATTTATTATCCATATGTGATACACACATACATAGAAAAAAAATACAAAAACATTGATTACATTAATATTTTTCAGTAAGGGTGTATTAGTTAAGGTTAGTTGATGCATTTACTAACATGAACAAACAATAAACAATACATATATTACAATTAGTTACCCTTAGTTAATGAAAATACAGTTGTTCATGCTTCAAAGTTAAAGCATGAATGTAGATTTTAATAAGGCATTCATAAATGCTGAATTATGATGTAATGTAATGTGTATGTAATAAATATTTAATGAATGCTGCACAAATATTGTTAATACTTAGTTCATATTAGTAAATACATTAACTAATGACACCTTATTGTAAAGTGTGACTGATATTTAAATTTGTATATACTTTTTATCCTATATATACATTTTATATCTAAATATAAATGAACATTTTCTCAAATATATCTATTCATGTGGATATTTATATATACATAATACATATACACAGTACACACACTTAAATTATGTATAAACAAACTTTTGGATGCAATTAGTTACAAGTAATCTTTGCCCAGCTCTAATAATAATAATAATGCATCAGTGTTGTATCTGATTATCTAATCCTAGTCAGTAATAACAATACAAAATTAGTAAAACTATAAAAATAAAATATGTATCTAAGATAATGATATACAATAATACAAATAAAAAAGTATATAAAATATATATTTTAAAAAATGTAGTTCGAAGGGTTCTGAATGTATTCATTTTCTTTATTCAGGAGTTTGGATCAGGGTTCAGTTAAGAAATTTTTGTAATTGAAAGCAAAAAATCATATTGAAACAACATTTTATGACCACCATGAACGAAAAGCCAGAGGACACTTGACAAAAAAAAATCAGGAATAAAAGGAAAATTTTGGGAGAAGGAAAACAGTTTTCCACCTTAGCGTGGATGTGTGACAGGAATCAAGAAAGGTGAACCGACTTAATGAGCTGAAGAGAAAAAAAAAACAAATAAATAATTCAAGTGAAAGTCAAAGAGGAGCAGCGAAGAAGGTCGTCTCTCACCTCTCATGTTTTTTTTTTTTTTTGCTCCTCTTGTTCAGGAGAGCCGAGAGGCTACAATGCTCCAGCAGTGTCTCGCTAATCAGGCCTTGATTAAACATCCATTCAGAGAGGCAGGGATTAGAGGGAGTCCCATCGGAAACGTCCCGCTCGGCAGAGAGCGAAGAGAGGCAGAAAAGTTTTTTGATGTGTCAGTCATGTGGTCTGGTCATTGTTCGATTGCGTTCACCTCCCCAGTCGAAAGCGAAAAACAGTTTGTCTGGAGCCGCAGCGGAGCAATGCAATGGAAGGGCAACACAATTATGTCCATTCAGACACTCGTCCCAGAAGAGACGCGCTGAAGCTCCCAAGCACATGCGCAAAATCTGTCCAAAAACAGGGGGTGACCCAAAGGACGGGGGCTCTGCTTTGTCGATGAAAGTTTAACTGCCCTTGAATAGCAGAGAGCAAAGAGTGCGATGGTACAAGATTTTAGCGCGCATGTTTATCTCTTGTTTTGCATCATTTGTTTGTGGACTTAGAAAATAGCTGTTTTGCTTTTATTCGTTTATTTATTTATTTATTTTTAGTGATGTTAGCAGATTAGAAGAGTAATGGTTTGTTTTGGTAGTTCAGAATTTTCTCTGACCCTAGTATAAAAAGGTTGTTTTAGGAGGATTTTCAATGTCAGTTTGCTCTTATTTTGAGAAAACAAAACAAAAGTTGGCACACCAAAGCTCTAAAAACCTAAATAAATAAATTCATATATGCAGTTGAAGTCAGAATTATTAGCCCTACTTTGAATTTTTTTTCTTTTTTAAATATTTATCAAATGATGTTGAACAGAGCAAGGACATTTTTACAGTACGTCTGATAATATTTTTTTTTTCTTAAAAATAGAAAGTCTTATTAGTTTTATTTCGGCTAGAATAAAAGCAGTTTTCAATTTTTTTAAATCAATTTTAAGGTCAAAATTATTAGCCTCTAAGCTATATATTTTTTTCAATAGTCTACAGAACAAACCATTGATGTACAATAACTTGTCCTAGTTAAGCCTTTAAATGTCACTTTAAGCTGTATAGAAGTCTTTTTAAAATATCTAGTAAAATATTGTAATGTAATGTGTATTTATAAAGGGCATTTATTGTGTATGGCCATACACCCAAAGCGCTTCACAATCATGAGGGGTGGTCTCTCCAAGGCACCACCAGTGTGCAGCATCCACTTGGATAATGCGACGGCAGCCACAGGACAACGGCGCCAGTGCACTCACCACACACCAGCTATTGGTGGAGTGGAGAGACAGTGATAGAGCCAATTCGGTGGATAACGGATGATTGGGAGGCCATGATCGTAAGGGCCGAGAGGGAATTTAGCCAGGACACCGGGGTTACACCCCTACTCTTTACTAGAGGTGCAATGGGATTTTTAATGACCAGAATGACAAGAGTCAGGACCTCGGTTTAACATCTCATCCGAAAGACGGCCCCTACTGACAGTGTAGTGTCCCCTACACTTTCACTGGGGCATTAGGACTCACACAGACTGCAGTTTGAGCGCCCCCTGCTGGCCTCTCTAACACCACTTCAAACAGCAACCTAGTTTTCCCATATGGTCTCTTACCCAGGTACAGACCAGGCTCAGCCCTGCTTAGCATTAGTGGGTAACCGGTCCTGGGCTGCAGGGTGATATGAATGTGTATTGTTTAACATATTTATTTAAATATTGTATAACATCAATTTGATTGTTATAACTCGATTAAATCAGAATCAGTGGTTATCAGCTGATAGATATGAGCCAGTATGGGCCTTGTGCGCCTACTTTTAGGCTCAGAAGGTTGTTATCATTCAACCACGGGTTAATCAGCTATACTAATAAAAAAGACTCCAGATTCAGGTCTGTTTTTACATTACTGTGATGGTTGGGTTTAGGGTTGGGGTAGATGTTAATATAAGACAATCAATGGGAAATTTAATAAATGATATAAATAATTATCTTTAACTTCTGTCCGCAGCCGTATGTGATCTATAGCTGATTAACCATGTGGTTGGATGATAACAACCTTCTGAGCTTACTAGTAGGCACAGAAGGCCCCTACTGGCCCAAATATATCAATGATAACAAATGATGATGCCCTTCAATCGAGTAAGAACATTCAACTCGGCTGATTAATATCTGTTAGTTAAAAACTGTCTGTCTGTCTGTCTCTCTGTCTGTCTGTCTATCAATCAAAATATTTACTGTTTTGAACTAGCATGTTCTATTGCCATTTTTCATCCTTACCTGTAATACCTTTAAACGAGGCCTTTAGAGACTGAGATATCTCTTTATGCAGTCCAAGGAAAACTCTTGGAAAAGGTTAATGTTGCCAAAGTCGAAAGCTCACCCACCAGTGGTGGAAAGGAAAAGGGAGTTCGATGTTAATGATCCGCAGAAACATTTAAATCGTACGGAGTTAATTTAACTTTGTGCCAGCTTCATTTGTGTAGCACCGCATAAAGCAGGAATTCAGCCAAGGAAAGCATAAACACCATTTTAACTTTTTTATGCCTTCTAACTGCGCTAATTTATGTCAGTATGCTTTAAAAAACATCTAGAATTTACAGCAGATCCTATTCTTTCTTGTTTTATAAAACTGTGAGATGGATAATAGATAAAGAGGAAATTATTCAGGGGACAATGTAGTCTTCGTGACCTTGTTTGTGGCAAATGCTGATAAACACGTTAAGCTCTGACTCCTCCATCATACTGGATGGGTTATTATTAGAGTTATTAACCCAATGTTTCTTGCGTTATTAAGTGATTCATCTCAGATCTGATGGTTAAATGTCTACATTACTGTAACTCATATGACTTCATCAATCAGCCAGAGATGTTTTAGGTCAAAACTAGCGCTGTGATAGTGTGTATTAGCTGGAGTTGGGCTATTATATAGAAGCGAGTGTGTGTCAGAGTATGACATTGCTCTGGGCCCTTTATTCTGCTTGTTACAGTGTTAAAGTATTTCATTTATTCAGCGTGATTCTTGCTGAGAGCTCGTTTTTTTTTTTTCTATCGGCGGGAGAGAAAAAGCGACCGGCACAGGAGGGGCGTAATGAAATTGCCCAAACGTACTTGCATCCCAGAAATCTAATCCATGCCTATTGTTTATTATTGAGAGACAGTGGTTATTAAATGTGCAACTTTGGCATCGTTTGAATACCAAGGGCAGGTTTTGGACCCTTTAAGCTGATGATTGGCCCTTTATCCAATTTGGAGGTGGTTGGATAGGGAGAGAATTGGTACTGTAATTGACAGAGATTGCTGTAGGTTGCGGTGCTAATATGCTGCTAGCTGCTCACAGGTCGTTTGTTTTCTTTCACGACTAGGAGAGGAGGTTGAAAAAACCAGAGTCAAGACTACTGAAAGGTTTTTTCTTTCTCTGTTACCACATTGTACTGCGCACAGTGTTTATAGCGTGTATGTTTTAATTTTTGAGTTTCTGAAATGAATAGTTCTCTAATAATTTATAACATCTCAGTCTTATGTTGTTCCAAAAGACTATAATTTTTTTAAAATCTGTAAACCACCAAAGAAGATGTTTGGTTGCGTGTTGAGTCATGCTGCTCTTTTTTTCCACACTATACAAAGAAAATGCAAACAGGAGCTGTGAGGTTCATTGGACAGTCCTTTTTTTCTGAATGAAACCTTGGCAATAATGTACTGGTCATTGATTTTAGCTGCTTTGGAGATTAATATTCAGTGGAAGTTATAATTCATTATTCGGTTATTCATAGCTCTGATAATATGTTAATGCTTATGCACTTTAAACCCTGACTAAAAAGCTACAAGTGTCCAGCAATTGAAGAATACATTCAGTTTGTGCATGCATTTAAAATTGTAACACTTTGCAGTGCAGGTGTGCCCAAACTTGGTCCTGGAGGGCGGGTGTCCTGCATAGTTTAGCTTCAACTTCCTTCAACACACCTGCCTGGACGTTTCTAGCATACCTAGAAAGGCCTTAATAAGCTTGTTCAGGTGTGTCTAATTGGGGTTGGAGCAAAACTGTTTGAAGCCATTCGTTGGATTTCAGTCATCACAAAGTAGGCGTTCTTCATCTTCTCATCATTGACATGCACTCTAAACATTATGTTGGTCAGTCCTTGTAATGATTGAGCTTTTTCTTGAACACCTTTAATGCTTTCATGGTTGCTGCATTTATAAAGCGTCTTTGTCTTGAGTTGTGTCTGTCTGATGTGATTCTTTTAAGCACGATTTGATTGGACAGTAATCACTGTCTGATTGTTTTACTTCGCCAATCACTGTACAGAAGAAAACATAAACATATAAAGTAGTAACTACAGGTTCAAGAAAAATAGTGCAGTAAAAGTACCGATAAACAGTAAAAATGTTCTCAAGGGATTTTTTTAACTACACTAAAAAAATTTTTTAGCAAAATTGCTGAAATAATTTATAGTTTAAACAAACAAATTAAATTTAGTAATGTTCAACTTAATTTGTTTGTTTAAATTCAGCCCATATAAATTGTTTGCAACCACTTAAAAAAAATTATAAATCCATTTAAATCTTTTTTTATTTTATTTTTTTTGTGTACAGTACTTGGTAAATAGGGATGCACTCAATAATTGGCCACCGAAAAGACTTTTATCACTGAAACAATGTGGCCGAAACAGTATGTTGAGATTAACAAACCGAAACTTCGGCCTGCACATGTTGTCTGACTATCTATTCTATCTATTTGGTTCCTCTGCACTTCATCGCGACTGTACTTGATCCGCAATATAAAGATCATTATTTAAATGCAGAAATAAAGCAGAACGCATGCAAAATGATCCAGACCACGATGGATGCGGAGAGACTGACGGCTCTTTTACATGCAAGCAAAACTGATACTAAAATTGTTTTAAATTTGGTTTTGTAGAATATTTGAAATATTTGTAGCATTTTTAAAATCCTTTAAGTTAATTTGATTGACTGTATAAAATTTTGTGGATATTATCGATGCATTAATTGGGTAAATTAAAATTGCTACTTTTTACTGTAATATGTCCCCATCCCCAGAAGTGATAACCCATTGTTGCAATGTGCTATGAATAAATATATATATATATATTTTTTAATAATGTAATTGATTTATTCTTTAAAAACTTTAATATTAATTTATGCAATTGCAATGCCTTGATATTATTAAGGTTAGCACACAGTCATACCCATAAATGCAATGGTACTACTAATAATTGGCATACTTTTTTTCAGGTTTCTAATTTTCATTTCTTTCATTGCATTTCTTTTTCTGTTTTTGGTTTCGACCAAGAATTTTCATTTCGATGCATCCCTATTAGTAAAGTATAATTCCTGAGGAAAACACTAAATTTTTGTAGTTTGAATATTAGTAATTTATTGAGTGTTGTGATCAGATTGGCGGAAATATATACAGGGACCCCTGTATGTGTGTGTGTGCTTATAAACATACAATTGTGTTATCAGGACTGGATGCTCAAGAGTTTGTCTCCAGATGATTGTCAGGGTTAGCAATCAATAAGGATGTGAAGTGGCTTATCTCTTGCATTGTGTCAATATCACCACCATCTGTGTTAGTCCTCTGATAAACAAGGTTCTGGGAAGCTCTAAGCGTTAAGAACTAGTGGTGACATCTAATTTTGCCTCCAGGGCCTTTTGTAGCCGAAGTACTTGATGACATTCACAGACCGAGTACACTGACGATAGGCGGAGTGAACGAGATCTATTGGTCAATTATTAGCTGATTAGCAACATTAAAGGACGCAAACAGATCATCAAAGACAATATTTGCATGCACGCATCTGAGCCTCAATGGGAAGCTTCTTCCAATAAAATGCCACCCTTTCATGCATAAACAAATTTAACTGGGAATTTTATGAAATGTTTGAGTTTTTCGATAAGCGACAGCGTAAATCTATTTACACCAGCCTTTTGTTGTATAAGAGTTAATGTCCTGTGAAATTAAAAAATCTCACCAAAAAACATTTCCAACTTGTAAAAGCAGCATGCTATCTATTTATGATATTCATGCTTGGCCACTAAAAAAATGAGCCATGACTATGGAAAAAAAATGCATTACTGGCAGATTCCACTCGGAAAACAGGGTCATTAAGAAGGAACGGCGAAATGTCCAAGACGTGTGTCCCACCAGCTGTGCTCCGGCTCCCTGTGATAGAAATCTGGTCTCGGTTGCTTTAGGATGTCAAATGACAAATGCTGCAATTAGCGGCCATCTTAGCGGACGTGAAAATCTTTAGCGTCGCCGTAACACTGTTGCTCAACACAGCCAAGCATGAAATGAATGTTATATTACCAGGAACAAACATTGAATATGTGCTCATTTTTTTCATTCGACATTTCGGTAGCTAAACTGACCTCTGCCAGACTTTGAAAGGAGATTTTTAGCCCCAAAATCTCAGATGGCAGCTGTCAAGTTGTGCTGTCAGATTGTGTTTTTTTTAAAGTTGCAAATATAACATTGTAGTATGCTTTAGAAGATATTATTTGAATTAATAGTAAGATAATTACCATTTAATGAAGTGTTACTGCCTCTCCCCTTTCTTTAAAACACAAACACACACACACACACACACACACACACACACACACACACACACAAACACACATAATTATTTTTATTGCATCTTTTTATTAACGTTTTAACTATTTACACATTGAAACAAACCAACAGATTATACCCAATTTAACAATGCTAAAGAAGGACAGAATAAATTATAAATAATAAAATAATTATAACAAATAAATAATAGCAAAAATAATAAGTAAATAAATAAACAAAATGAAAAAAATACACATAAAGATAATATAATAGTAAAATAAAATGCATGAATGCAATTATGACATACAATGCAGCTTGAAGAAACATCAATAAAATCCAAGTAAGGAGTATGTTCTCAGTGACTGAGATTCCACTCGAATCTGTATTGATGACACAGGTAGGGAATTCTAAGGGAACCATTTCACTAATAATATTGTTCCACCCTTTCAAGGATGGGGGTTTGTCACTGATCCAGTTTATCAGTATATTTTTTCCTGGCAGTAAAGGCTAAAATGTCAAATAAACGATTAGTGAATATGTCAGGCAAACATCCAACCAGGAGACCAAAAATCTAAAACAAAGGATCCAACGTACGTACGTATGTATGTGTGTGTGTGTGTATTTATTATTTGTTTTTTATTTTATGTTTTGTTTTGTTACATTATTATCTCCATAACACTGTCTAACACAGCAGGCATGGATAAATGCTCCGTAATATTGTTGTAATATGTTTGAGAAGAACATCTTATTCATATTGTTAATATTATAATTAATATTAATATAAAATATTTTTTCTCTGACATCACAGTAGCCACACTGACCTCTGCCAGGTCAGATCTGCCATAGCTGTTAATTAATTTATTATTTTTTTATTTATTAACTGCAAATATTACGTTATTGTAGTGTGCTTTAAAATAAAAAATATATATAATTTAAATTTCATTTAATGAATATTATTTAATTATTTGAATTAATTATTAAGTAAATGCTGTTTACTAGTGTGATGCCTGCTATTTTTGGTGTTTTTTTTGTTTCATTTTGTGTATCATGTTGTGTTTTTTTTTTTTGTTTAGTTTTTCTGTTAGTTTTTTTTTCTGTTTTTTTTTCTGTTTGCTTTGTTTATGGACGATTTAGCTTACCCCATTCACCTATACCACATGTTTTTTGGAATTTTTTGGGAAGCCGGAGCACCCGGAGGGAACCCACGCGAACACAGGGAAAACATGCAAACTCCACATAGAAATGCCAACTGACCCAGCTGGGGCTCGAACCAGCGACCTGTTTTGTTTTGTTTTTTTGTTTGTTTCATTTCGTGTCGTGTTTTGATTTGTTTGTTTTGTGTTTTTTCGTGTTTTAGTTTTTTTCTATTTGCTTTTGGTTCTGTTTGCTGTTTAGATTTTTTCTGTTTGTTTTGTTTTGTGTTTTGTTTTTTCTGTTTGATTGGTTTTGCCAGTTTTTTTTTTTTTTGGTTTGTTAAGTTTTTTCCCCAGTTTGTTTTGTTTAGTTTTTTCAGTTTGCTTTGTTTTGTCTGTTTTTGTTTAGAATTTTTCAGTTTGCTTATTTTTTTTTAGTTTGCTTAGTTTTTTTTTCTGTTTCTTTTGTTTTTCTATTTGTTTCATGTCGTGTTTTGTTTGTTGTGTTTTTTCCTGTTTTGTTTTGTTGTTTCTTTTGTTTAGTTTTTTTTCCGGTTTGTTTAGTTTTTTCCCTTGGTTTATTTTTTTCAGTTTGCTTTGTTTTGTTTTTTCTGTTTCTTTTGTTTTTCTCTGTTTGTTTCATGTCGTGTTTTGTTTTGTCTGTTTGTTTTCTTTAGTTTTTTCTATTTGTTTTGTTTTTTCCATGTTTGTTTTGTTTTTTTCTGTTTGCTTTTTATTTTTGCTGTTTGTTTTGTAAATTTTTTTTTCTGGTTGTTTTGTTTTTCCTGTTTGTTTTGTTTTGTTTTTTCCCTGTTTTGTTTAGATTTATTTCTGGTTGTTTAGTTTTTTTCAGTTTGTTTTGTTTTCCCTGTTTGTTGTTTTTTCTGTTTGCTTTGTTTTGCTTTTTCTGTTTGTTTTGTTATGTTTTAATCGTTGCTGAACACAGAGCATGGCATGAATGTGATATTTTCAGAAACAAACACAGAACATTCACATCCCTCCAACATCCCAATATAGCTAAACTGACCTCTGTCAGACTTTAGCCTCAAAATCTCCAACGACAGCTGTCAAATTGTGCGGCTAATTCTCAGAAGCAGCGGTAGATTTGAGTTGACCTATGCCAGCTTCCTCCACGCTTCATCGTAATTCTAGTCATCCTCTATCTTCAGCTCATCTCTGCATGTGCGAGGGTTTCTACCTGAGGTCTGCTCTGGCATGTGTTATGTGGAAGTATCTGGGTGGTCTACACTTAGCATTCTGGGTAGCTGTTTGTCATTGTGAGTTATGCAGCTATAATTGCACAGTGCCGCTGGGCTAGACCTTGGGGAACGTGGCCTTGTCAAGGTGCATTCGTGGCAGGTTGCGTGGCTCTGCCCTTATTGATCAGGCAAGGCCCAGATATCTGGCTGAGCTTGGGCTCCCCCCTTTGGAGTATTTACACAGCAGCTCATCTGAAGGAAAGCAGGTAATTGGATGTATTAGAAGAACTTGGAAGGAGAGAAACTAGGGCCTCTGTTGATTTAGTATAGAAAGGCTGCAGGCACAGTATTTGAGAGAACTGGACAAGGAGAATTTGTTAAATGCTCTGGAGTTATCTGTCTGTCTGTCTGTCTGTCTGTCTGTCTGTCTGTCTGTCTGT
>CAIGQZ010001474.1:793377-812695 GCA_903798205.1 Danio tinwini | reverse complement strand
AATAATAATAATAATAATAATAATAATAATAATAATAATAATAATAAAAGATCAAGAGGTGGGCATTTTTTGTAAATCTATCACATATCTACTAAAAGACTTAACAAATTCCAAGTTGTGTTGTACATAAATCATTTAAACATTTCTATAGCATTCAGTAATATTGCTGAAATCACAAATAAAAAAATATATATATTTTAACACATTCAGCACATTTACATAAGTAAATTATAGATTGAATGATGGAATGATTTTGAGAGTATAGGAGCTGAGAACAGCTTTACGAAATGCAAATCCAATTAAAACCACTTATTTTGGTGAACAAAGCTTTAGTAAATGTATCATATATCAACAAAAAAAATAATATATTCTGGTAACTTTATTTTGATGGTCCATTTGAATATTAGTAGACTGTCTGCTTAATATTTGTTGATACTGCTGCTAAACAGACATTTAACTGACTATAAGAAACTTTGCAAGTACATGTCAACTTATACTAACCCTAACCCAACAGTCTACGTATAATCTAATGAGAATTAGTTGGCATGTAGATGCAATGAAACTTAAATTCAACAAACGGACTATCAAAATAAAGTGTGACCTAAATTCCAAACTGTATTGTACGTCAATCATTTTAACATTTCAATAGTATTCATTAAAATTGCTGAAATTATTAATAAAAATAACAAGTAAAAATTTTAACACATTCAGCACAAGTACATAATAGGTTGAATGATGAGATGACTTTGAGAGTATACACTCTCAGAAATAAAGGTACGAGAGCTGTCCCTGGGGTGGTACCTTTTCAAAAGGTACACATTTGTATTTGAAAGGGATATATTGGTACCTCAAAAGTATATATTAGTACCTACAAATTTTAACAGGAACACTTTTGTACTTTTTAGGTACTAATATGTATCCTTGAGGTATTAATATGGACCTTTTAGTTACAAATTTGTACCTTTTGAAAAGGTACCACTCCAGTGACAACTCACGTACAGTACCTTTATTTCTGAGAGTGTAGAAGCTAAAAACATAACATAAAAAAATGTTTGCATTGCAAATCTAATTAGAACCACTTGTTTTGGTAAACAAAGCTTTAGTAAATCTATTATATAATATATCCACTAAAAGACATGAAAAATTCCAAACTATATTGTACACAAATCCTTTGAACATTTCAAGAGTATTCAATAATTTTGCTGAAATAACTAATAAAAATAATAAATATATATTTCAACACATTTACATAAGTAGACAATAAATCGAATGATGGGCTCAAAAAACTATGGAAGTCCACTGAATTTTCAGCAAATTTCTAAAGGTGCAGACTCCAGGTCGGCCAAGTTATAGTTTGAGGCATCAACTTGGTTAATAGGAAAGTCAATTGTATAATATTGTATTTTTTGTTGTTTCTTTGTCTGTTAAAATGATAGTTCATCAAAAAATTTAAACTTGCCCTTGACTCTGCGTTGTGTTCTAAATCTTAAATAGTTTCCTTCCAAACGAAGATAATAAGAAAATTTAGTAAATTGGTAGCCATTGACATCCATCAAGTCAGTGGCCACCAATTTTCAACACACTTTAAGCTATCTTATATTGTGTTCAACAGAGGACAGAAACCAATACACAAATTTCATTTTTGGCTGAACTGTTCCTTTAAAACTGAAGTATGCGTGAGATGCTTAACAAGCCAAATTTTCTTCTTCTTGAGCGCTGGAAGAGAATGAAGCAGAATACAGACTGTAGAGCTGTAGCAATAAGCGTCCCAGGAGAATGACTGTTAAAGGTGTGTTAAGGTGAGAGAGAGAGAACAGTCTCGGTTAGATGCAGTTCAAATGCGCCGCAGACCTGGGGTACAAAGAAAGGTGAGAGACTTAGAAAAAGAGACAGAACAAATGTTCAGAGCTGAATTCATGCTGGTACAAGGGCAATGAAATGAATAGTTCTGTTTGGGCACGGTAGAGGGCTGACCCGAGCCTGCCTGCTGCCTCAGGCCTCCACACTGTTTGAAAACCCTTATATTTTTCTCCGTCAGCATCATCGATGACCTCCAGCATAGTGTCTATCCAGGAGAGCAGGAGAGAGAGGGAATGAGAGAGAGAAAAAAATACTGTGCTTGGTGCAGTAACATGTAGACATAAGAAATCAAAGTCCACTTTTTGGTCACTTACCGTATAGGCCTGATAGATTAAAAAAAATTTAAATAATAATAATCCCGATTACTTGCATAATATTTGTGCATGCACTTATTTTTTGGGAACTCATGCATACCACCCCTGCATGCTACTGCAGTTGTATTTAGACCTTACAATCAGTGTTTGAAATTAACACTTGCCAATTCATCAAATGCAGGGAAAACTCAACCGTGCTGGCTAATGATGCCAAACTAGTCAGTTCAGCAGGTTATAAGTCATAAATTAGGTTTTCTCTGTTTGCTGACTAAGGTTATATATTTTGTGCAAATTTAGCACACATGGATTTATTAAATTTACATGTTAATGCCAAATCTAAAAGAGCGTCTTAGTTTTTTCCAGATCTGTATTTATTCATTAAAAAAATAATAACTTACTAACATTAAACACACACGCATGCATGCACAAGCACACACACACACACACATACATGCATGTTGGGTTTTAACACTTAATGGGACTCTCCATAGACTTTATGATTGTTATACTGTATATTCTGTCCTCTTACCCCAACACTATCCCTAAACTCAACCCTCACAGGAAGCATTCTGCATTTTTGTGTTTTATTTTCTATATGAATATTAAGCATCACAGATTTTTTTCCATATTTATTTATATATTGCTTTTACAATGTAGATTGTGTCAAAGCAGCTTAGCATAGATCAAAGGTGCCCAAACTTTTTTCGTATCAACAGCCAAAAACCAAATATCATTGTAGCCGTGGGCTGAAGATAAATATACTAAACTATTTTACATTAAAGTTGCCAGTGGTAATGCTCTTTCTGTAGCTTAACAATAAAACAAATCAAATGTTACATTACATTTAAAATGACAATCTCTAAACCATTCTCAGATGGGATGATGGGCCAATTCAAAGGTTACCATGGGCCAACTTTGTCCCGCTGCCCCTACTTTGTGCATTTCTGTCATAGATGAAGTGCTAGGAAATTGAAACTGCGTCAGTCCAGTTAACACAGTTGAAGTTCAGTTTAGTTCTTCAGCTCATTGTAAATGTCACTACTAAAAGCGAAAACACTGAAGAGTAACTCCAGTGCTGCACAGCTCTACAAATCTTAAACCAAGCAAGCCAGTGGTGATCTCAGTGGCAAGGAACAAACTTCACCAATTGACGAAAGTGAAGAAGAAAAAAAAACTCTAGAAAAACAAGACTCAGCTGGGCACGATTGTATTAGAATATTTTCAAAAAAAGAAAATCATATTATAATGATTCCTGAAACAGCATGTCACACTGAAGACTGGAGTAACGAGGCTTTGCAATAACATTAATAATAAATGTTAAAATACAAATCTATTGAAAGGATTTAAAGCTAAGGCAGTTACAAGCATGTTTAGCACGAGTTCATATTTTGATTTTGTTTTTAACAGCATTGGTTTATGGCATGAGTTATGACACTTTTTTAATAGCAGTGCATACAATTCTTTACATCTCACAGTTTGTTTTCATCTCTGCAATATTTTCCTCAGAATCCTGTTCAGACAAGAAGGAATGCTGCCAGTTGAAGCCTAGTCTCTGATAGCAGTGGAGAACAAGCAGTCTACTTCCCGGAAGAATACAAGACTTCTCTGATCTGGTAGGCACACAGAGGAAAGCTCACGTTTATTTTCCATAGTATAGACTAGAAGTAACTGCTAAGGGAGTGTTGCATAGTGTGTACTGTGTATATAGTATCTTATTTGCATGATTCATTTGTTTGAATGTTGTACTTGTAGTTTTCAAAGTATTGGGCCTACACAGTGTTTCACCCTTTTGGTTTTGTGAAGCAACATTTGAGGTTGATATTGATATTGTCAAAATGGTTATTTTGCACATGTATTTGCCAAAGCAATTAAAAATGGTGTACTGTGCAATCCAGTTCAGTAGTTGGCAATTTTACTTTTTAAAGTCATGTACGCTCCAGCATATGGTCCTTTAATCTGCCATTGTTGTTTTAGTTGTCAAGTACTCTAACACACCACATGGAATCACTGTTTTCACAAAATTTGATTTTTTTGACACAATTACAAAGACATGATAATGGTATAATTTGCAAAAGCATGCAATTTGAAACCCATGTTTAAAAATATGCATTTTTGTGTAGTTGGGGGAAAAGACACATACACACACATAGGGCTCTATTTTATTGATCTAGGCACAAAGTCTAAAGTGCATGGCACAAAAGCATTAAGGGTGTGTCTGAATCCACTTTTGCTATTTTAAGGACAGAAAAAATAAGGTCTGTGCCCTGGTGTAAGGTCTAATAGAGTTGTGATTATTCTCTTAATGAGTTATGGATGTGTTTTAAACATAACATGCATTAAACCAATCAGAGTCTCATCTCCCATTCCCCTTTAAGAGTCAGTTGCATTCTAATGCCCCATATGGTGATGCATACATTTCCAAAACCCGACAGGTGGACAAATCTAAACCCCCGAGGTGAAAAAGGGATGAAAGTGGTTTTTATATTTATGCAGAAAATAATATTTTTTGTAACATTTTAATCCTTAATTTTTTTCATATGTAAAAGTATTTGTGTATTGCTGTACATCTTGTGTGTATTAAGCAATGTGTAAGCGTTTGGAACCCTTTAGTTGCCTAACTAATGCGCTTCGTTCTGGACCAGTTTTTAGTTGGTTAATGGCGTGGTCTATTTCCTCAAAGTAACAGCGTACCAACAATGCAGCTTAACACACCTCTCTTTTAGACAAGCACAACCATGAGTCCACTAAATGGCGCAAGTGGATTTGCTATTTAAACATTGTGGTGCAAAACATAAAAATTACTGTTTCTCTGGTCTGAAAATAGGAACAAATCACGTCTTGTGCCTGATCGCACCTGGTGTATGATAGGGCCTATAGTGTTTTAAGTTTTCATTAGAAGGCAGTGTTTTTTTTCAAACAGAATGCAGTCATAAAGATACATAAAGTCCACTGAACGTATAAAGGGAGCAATCAAAGCAGTAAAACAATTAAACCATATACTTTAATAGTTATTTTTTTATTCTGAATTATTCACGTTAGAGGAAGAGGCTTTTAATACAAGAACCCAATTAATAACTATACTGCACATATGTTTGTAGTACTTTTTTTAAGCATCAAGAAACTACTGGATAGAAGTACTAATATTTTAGGGTAATTTAATAGTAGTAAATTTATGTAAAAATAAAGCAAACAATTTGAGCTTTACACATTACAAAATATGCAATGACAAGTAAATTTTCATGAAAAATTGACAAAACCCCATGTTTCATGCGTACTTCACATGCGTTCCACAGGTATTTCATGTGTAATACAAATGACACTCCTATTTAATAATACAAAAAAAGTTGTTGTTTAGGGTTGAACACAGGGTTTATTAACTGCTTTCATCAAACACCAAAAACACAGTCAGCTTTTAAGAACCTCTTTGAATAATATCAAGAGCCACTTGAATTAGTATCGAGAGTATGTTAGCAACTGCCTTCAGTTCCTGTTTTCCTCCCTTCCAATTCTAAATGTGTTCTCATTTTAAGTAAATACGGACTCCAATCTCTACTTGCTCCAGTCACCCTAGGAATGAATGCACCTAAGGGGATGCTAGTTTCTCATTCAGCCCGAGTACGCGGTGGGGTGAGGGTGTGGGGGAAGAAGTGTCTGTAAGTGCACTTGAGCTACTGAACTCACGCAGTGCGACAGTCAAGTGCACGACCAGCTAAAAGCCGCTCACAGTGAAAAGACCCTTTCGAAATGTTTGTCTGAATCTCATAATTTCCCCCAAATACGTGCATTGTACACTTATTCTCGTAATATGAGCCGTTTATTACAAACTGTCATTCTTCGCATGAATGTTTGACGGAAACAACAGAACGTGGGGGAAGGGATGGCTCAGTGTCTGGAAGATGGGAATGGAAGAGCGGTCATTAGCATTCCAAGAGAGTGTTGGCGTCTGGTGGAGCACAGCCATGCTTGGCTGCCTGGCACGATAGGGCAACGTGGTGGCCATTAAGGCAGTGGGGTTTGGGGTTAGGGCCCGTGGAGGACACTGCCACCCCCTGCATGGGGCCGATGAGAGACCCTGGGCAGGTGGTCTATCAGGGACAGTGGGCTGGAAGTCCAGGACAAATTGGTATAGGGAGGCTCATTTCCCAAACTCAGCATGAGAGATGACATAGTAACTTCATGAGAGTGAAGAGCACTGAAAATGAAAGAAAGACTCAAAGAGCATTGGGTTATTATTGATGGATTTGCCAAGAAATCAGTCAGTGAGGTAAGATGTGCTAGCAAGTTGTGTTGCTTCCTTAATTTTGACACTTTACTATGCATATTTAGAAAGTGGTCATCGTATGAAAAAGGGGTTAATGACATGCACAGAATGTAATGTCATTGGTGTTTAGATCAAGTTAAATTTACAGTAATGGCAGCCAAATCTGCACACATTTGATCACAGTAAACAGTTATACCAATATTTATTATTATAAAGATTTGTGGTTTATTTTAAAATGTAATGTCGGCTCACTTGATTTTTTTACACGTAGTATTTAAGATTAATTGTCACTTGATCCTTTAAAAACTATTGTAATAATGTATGCTGCTGTAGAATTTTTTATTACTATAATTTTTGCAGCTGAAAATTGTGCTGCTTAATTTACATTTATTTATTTAATTTATTTATTTATTTATTTGTTTATGGGGCAGCATGGCGGGCCAGTGGTTAACACTGTCACCTCACAGTAAGAAGGTTCCTGGATTGAGTCCTGGCTGGGCTAGTTGACATTTCTGTGTGGAGTTTGCATGATCTCCCCGTGTTCATGTGGGTTGTGGGTTTCCTCCACAGTGCAGACATGCAGTATAGGTGAACTGAATAAACTAAATTGGCTGTAGTGTGTGTGTGTGTGTGTGTGTGTGTGTGTGTGTGTGTGTGTGTGTGAATGAGTGTGAATGAGTGTGTATGGGTATTTCCCAATACTGAGTTATAGCTGGAAGGGCATCTGCAGCGCAAAACATATGATGGAATAGTTGGCTGTTCATTCCACTGGGGCAACTTCTGAAATGGAGACTAAGCCAAAGGAAAATGAATGAATGATATTTATTTATTTATTACCGGTGTACATATCCTTTTTTTAAAGATATAATACTGTCTTTTTCTTTAGTTTTACTTCTTAAGAAATACTTTAGAGTACATAAAATTCAACTAAATAAGACTTGCAACTGTACATTTGTGTTTTCCGCCCCTATTTGTTTATTTCCTTTTTTTATAAACACTTATATTTAATTTCTGTCTTCCAATCTTGTAATATAACTAGATTAAAAAAAGTTCCACTTTTAGGGTGACACTGTGGCTCAATGAATAGCAGTGTCACCTCACAGCAAGAAGGTTGATGGTTCGAGTCCTGACTGGGTCAGTTGGTATTACTGTGTGGAGTTTGCATGTTGTCCCCGTGCTTGTGTGGGTTTCCTCCAGGTGCTTCGGTTTCCCCCACAATCCAAAGACATGTGGTATAGATGAATTGTATCAACTAAACTGGCCGTAGTGTATGTGAATGAGTGTGTGTGGATGTTTCCCAGTACTGGGTTGCAGCTGGAAGGGCATGCGCTGCGTAAAACATATGCTGGATAAGTTGGCGGTTCATTCCACTATGGTGACCCCTGATGAATAAAGGGACTAAGCTGAAGGAAAATTAATGAATGAGTTCCACTTTTATTTCACTTTATTTTTTAGAGGCCAAAAATGTGGCACATTGCATTAGTATTACACTCTATCCTTACTATACTGTAGAATTCAATGAGAATTAGTTTGTTCCACACTGAAAGCCAAAACCACACAATAACAGCCTATTAGAACAATATACAGTTATGTTTTACATTTTGGACTTGGTTGAACACAGAAACCCTCAAAAATTCCCATAACCCATTGTTTTTTTGTTTTTTTTTTCGTGTATGACTATTTATCCAAACCGTGTCACATTCACGGCTGGTTAGTATAGAAAACCTGAGATTAGTGGTTAGAGTACACTGTTAGTCACTGGCAGAAATTCGCAGAGTTTTTCTCTCCAAGTTCATACATATGAGTCCTATGAGTCATACGTGTGATTTAGGGAAAGAGTTTTAGCCGAATGTGTATTTCTCATACATCCTTGTCAAGAAACAACACATGCCCCCCAATGCATCAACACAACAGTTCCAATGAATGACATTTATTCATCTTTCTCAGACCTGTCAGCCTGTTTCTAAAGGCTCTTAAAGTGAAATCCATCAGAGCCGGCGCAGTTCATCGAGCTTGACACAGGTAGCCATGGGATTGTGGCATTTAAGTGGAGAGTTTGATCTCAAACTTGCATCAACTAATCAGAAGAGAGGCTTGATTGCTACATATTGTCACTTTTTTTTTTGAAAAGGGTAATAAAATAAGCATATTGGATGAAATGCCCATGAGTGATGTTTGGTATATTTATTTATTTATTGACTGAGTTCATAAAACCTCAGCGCATGACAACTTTATTAACCTGGCAGAGATTTATTTTGAAAGCTCTTCCTTTTAGTAATACTTTTTTAATACTTAGTTTTTTTGTTGATGTTGTTTTTGAAGGACAAGCGTGCTATCACTCTTTTGTCGGAGGATTATTTTTCTGCATGACACTTTTGATAAGTGGATGGATAGGTGTAAATCTCGGCTCTGTTGTTGGGGGTGGGGTGGGAGGGTTTGACCTGTCATTTGCTGCATAGATTACATACCTGTGCTGGCAGAGATTGAGCTCGACTTGTTCTTGAGGGTTTTTATCCTTGCTGCCTCAGCCGATCTTCAGCTTGTAAATTGCTTCTCTTTGATTCCCACATTTAAAGTGAGTTTGCCATGTTATCATTTGTTTGCTGAATATGCCATCTAGTGCATGAAAACACTGACACAACTCATGAAAAGAGATGTTTGTTCATGCACTACTAGATCTTTCTGTGTTTTCTTTGCCGCTCCTTGAGGGTCCTTGAGGGCATGATGCTGTGGAAACGTGCGTCTCTTGCAAACACGTTTTGCCACAAAGTCTTTTTGTCATCAAGCTTGCATTTGCTACCTGTTGGAAGTCGATGGAACATTTGTTTTCTCACATTTCATGCTCCCTTACTGACATTTTTTAATACTTCCTTTTTTCCCTCATCTCTCTGAGAAAAAAAAGAAAGAAATTGAGATTGTTATCCCCCTGCGTGAACCCAGGTCAGTGGTCCTGTGTTGGGTTGATTACTTTATGTGGCATGTCGTGTTCAGGCATTAGTGGTAATTAGAAGGAAAGGTTGTCCAGATGTGTGGCTTAGAGTTAGGTAGAGCTGAAATGAGCACACTTCTGCCATATGGTGGAGTTTTTGTCAGTCCAGCAATTGGGATATGCCTAATGTTGAATGTCATTTTGCTTTTGCAATGTGACATTTTGAGACAACTGGAATTTCGAGAAGGTTAAACATGCAGGATGTGGCTTGATTTTTGGATGGTGGGCAATTTGAAGTGTCCTTTTTGCAAAATTTATATTACTCATATGGCAGGGAAAAAAGCTGATTTTTTTTTTCAAGTTTCTCTATTATTTAAATTTACTAATATGAACAATTTTTTTGTTTTATTTTATTTTATTATTTTTATTTTTTTTACATTTTATTTTATTTTATTTTATTTTTACAGTAAAACCAGAAACACATTTTTGGGGCTTTGTAAAATTTGTGTCTAAATGCAGTTCTTTCCAAGCTGCAATGACTCAGTGTCAGCTATTTCATACTTTTCTGTTGGTTTGTTTACTGGTTTGCCTGATGCTGGACATTTGTTGTTGAGTTTCTCCTTATTTTTACATTTGAAATAACGATTATGCTGCGTTACACTTGAAGTTAATCTTTATACAAACTAATAGTTTATCGGCACTGTTAAATATATACTTAGCAAATCTCATTATCATTATTTTTTACTATGTAAATCATAAAGTTGTGATGCCTACAAATATGTGCACTGTAGCAACAATTTAATTTGTCCCACTATTGATGTATCTGTCTATTGTTTGAGATAACATTTCAATGAGTATGTTTACATGGACACCAATAATCTGATTTTAATATGATTAAGACAATACTCTGATTAAAAGTCTACCATGTAAACAATGATTTTTTAAATTACCTTAATCTGCAAAAAGTCATAATTGAACTAAACAGAAATCAAATTAATACATGTGGAGTATGCCTATTTTAGTGGCATTATTGAAGTGCAGTACAGACATGTAAACACTTAATCAAATTATTACCATCATGTAGGACTTTTCGCCCCGTTTTGTGACAGGATATTTTTTTTACACACACGGCTGTTTGACACTATTCTCTGTACTGTACCTACCAAGTCAGTTAAGGACCACAGAGACACATACCGTGAAATTAGTTTTTTTTTAAACATCAGTTTTACTTCATACTTGCATCTAATACCTCCTTTTGTCACAGGGCATAAATGAAATTTTTCTGAATGAAAGTGAAACTGCTGAACATCATGTAAACACCCTAATCATGTCATTGTCTTATTGAGATTAAGGCAAATAATTAGAATACTGATGTCTATTTAAACGTGGTCAATGTCATTGTTGGAATTTTCTGGAAATATTTGTGGTATGCTCTCTTGCATCTTCTGAAATAGTACAGAATCTCCAGATTCAAAATGCAGCAAAGTAGGAGAGGCTAGTGATAAAAGCACATGGTTTACATTGTGGCATTGTCACTAAATGCAATGTCAAACCCACAAAGAGCTACAGTATATGACTGCGCCAGCTCACTATACTTGATCTATATGTTAAAAAAAAAATGAAAATAAATAAATAAGTAGCTCTTGCCTATAATGAAAGTAATTTATCAGCTTATCAGTATGTGCCAAAATTGTAATAATGTGCATTCCTAAATGAAAAAAAAGTCAGTTTTCATAGTGACACTTATATAACTACTAACAAGCAACACAGTTAATAACACCCCCATATAATAAAAATAAAATAAATAAAATAAAATAAAACATTAATATGCTCAGAGGCTTGTAAACTGTAGAAAATATACAGTATGTCTGCGCATTATTTCCACATAGTGAAACATACATTCCTTCATGTATACAGTATGTGGACTGTTGGCACAGCTTGGCTTGCAGACACAGCCTGTTCCACTGGCAGCCCAACTGCTGACGCTGTCACCTGTCTATGTGGATAAAGGTGATTTTGTTAGCACAGCCATGCCGAGGAACTGGCGTACCTCGCCCACATTTGTCCTCAGATAGCGATTGCGGTTCAGCAATCTTATGTTTTAAATCTTGCTCTGTCATTAATACAACCAGGTTAAATCTGCAGTATCACAAGATGTTTCCTTTTTTTTAAAATACTGTTTACTGTACACAGTCTGAATTTTTTAGAAACATCTAAATGTCTCAGCCTTCCAGATGTAATGAGATAGGGATATATTAACACATACACACAGCCACACACACATGCACGCCTAAAAATAATTATTACAAAAAATTAAAGCTGCAACATTTGGCACTGTTGCAGTAGGCTGTAAACATATTAAAAATTAAATTGCACCTACAGGCTTTGAAGTTGCATTTTTAATCTGCCATCTCACAACTTTATTCATGTTCACTCTCATGTTCCTAAGGTGCTATTATCGGAAATTAGGTCAGTGGTTTAACTGTCAAAGTATGCATGTTGGGAGACAGAAAAAGCGTATTATAATTGTCTATCAATAAATCTGCTGTCTTTTGTGCATATGCACAGTGCCATATCCCATCTCAGATGTTAAAAACAAATGTGCAAGAATATGTTTCTGGAATATTGCTAGAGATCACATAAGCGTTGCTATTTGGCTGGTGGATTGTGACTGATAAATGGATTTGTTCAGAAAAGGTCACAAGCTAACTTCCATGGAGATCGAGAGTATTGATAAGTCCCTCCAAGTATTTGATATTGAATCTTCTCTATTATGTTGTTGAATGGCAAACCATTTTAAGTTAAATGTTTAGGATGGTCTGCTTCAGTGGTCTAACAACACATCAATGTCTAAAGAACTGGATGGGCACTAAAATCAAAGAAGGCTTTTTCAACCATGAATTCAGTAGTCATCAGTAATGTTCTGTGATGCAAACTACTCAGAGGCAGATCTGAGTGTTGCCATTGCCACACTGACAAAAACCATTGCCACCACATCTGCCACTCCAGCACTGGTAACCCAGTGTATTAAATTATAAATCAGTTTCTCTTCCAATTAACAGCAGGGACACATAATTGGAAAAAGATAAAAAAATACCATATACTGATACTTAATGAAAATAAATCTCTATTAAGGGGGACCTATTATGTCCCAAGATGTAAAATACGTCTCTGATGTCTCTAGAGTGTGTATGTAAAGTTTCAGCTCAAAATACACCACAAATAATGTTTTAGAACTCTTTGAAACTGCCTATTTCATGCATTGATCCTAATTGTGACATCTTAGTGATTGTTGCTTTAAGTTAAAATGAGATTGTGCTCCCAGCCCCCTTTTCAAAAGAGGGCGGAGCTACAAATGCCTATGTGTCAGCAAAGTGGCAGATTGTAGCACAAGAGTAATGTCCTATGCTGTCACTAATGGGCGGGGCTTCCCCCCTTTGATTACATGTACAAAGAGAGAATGTCAATTAAAGTGGAAGAAATAAATAAAAAAAAAAAAATAAATAAAAGTAATGCATTTTGTACCATAAGAAGCTGATTATATTCACAGACTGTTGCCACATAACTATTTAGGTCCCCTTTAAAGCATACAAACGAGTCTTATAAACCATGTTGTTTTAGGGAATCATGTAGCCATAGCCTCCACTCCTTTATATTGCCAGACATAGTCATTATAAGCAGTGTTTCGTTGGACTTGTCATTAATACTAATAATGACAGCGTTAATAAAGTAATTTAGAATTTAATGAAATGGAAAGATGGAGTCTGAGGTTAGTGGTTCTGTATTATATTTGCAATATATTTGAACTTATTTGTTACAGTTTTGGGGGATCGTCTTTCTTTTTTTCATTGTAGTATTTGGCAACACTAGCCATGGCACTTACTATAAACCAACAGGCTGTAATCAAAATGAAGTGCTTGGAGAGTTTGTTAAAGTGAAGAGATTGTCACCTTTTTTTGGTAAAAAATGCATTGATTATAATATTCTATGAAATTGCATCAAGCAACATCAAAACAGCAGCATAATTACCCTCATGCAACGGATCTGTAGGTAGAACAACAGCAATTAAAACACTGTATATTACTGTATGCTATTTCATTGTGAATTGCAGGACACACATTGATCAACTTTAGTTAGCTACACTTACAGAGGAAGTCACACTAAAATTCATTAAATTAATGTTCCTTAAACATTTATGTAAATCATAGATTGTAATTTACTATTTATGCTGCATAAAATAAAACTATACATAAATGTATTTGTAGCCATTAATACAGCAAACTTTTTACCCTGGCAATGGCTATTCAAACAAATGTATAGTCTTCTCAAACTGAAGCATTATATGTTATTATACTGAAGCTAATTTTGGTGAAATTAAGTTGAGGATCATCACAGCAACAAAGGAGGATACTGAATTACTGACATAATTGACAGAGAATGTTGTATGACTATTTATTAGGCCTAAATAACATTTCCTTAGTGTTTCTTGAGGTAAATGTTTGCTAGTTACAACTAAACAGCAAATTTGTAATAACAGTACATCTATAAAATTCATTGAACCCACAAACACCATGTGACAATGTTTGCTTCAGTGTTGCCACCCTTTATAATTTTCATGCCAACCCATAAATAATTGCCTAGATCTGCCTCAAACTACTAGTCTTTTTTGTCAGATGTCTCCATTTTGATTGGTGAATATATAATCATTTACATGACTCATGTTTGTAATTGTAATGAGAGAAGATATATTTTCTATTTTGCATTTTCAGCATATTATGCACACATTTACTCCTATTATGAATCATTTACATGATTTATGCAACTTGTAATTGAATATGAGATGACATGCATTTTCCTGTTTTGCACTTTCAACATATTATTCACAAATATTGGACATTATATAGAATAGATTACATTGATAATATAAAACAAAATTACTCTTATTGATAACAGTTTACATTCATTTACTTTTGATTTATGCAAGCTTGCAGGTTTTATTTCTGATATTTTAATTATTCATTGATTTGGATTACTTACATGTGATACATTATGATTATGTTTTATTTCTAAATATATATGCGGCACTTCCACTCTAGTTCCTGCAAGAAAACCAGTTGCTATAGGTTGCCATTGGTTTTCACTAATTGATACTTTTGGTGAACTTGGCTCCAAGCTGGTTTCTTAATGCTGCTGTGCAACGGAGTGAGATTGTTTAATTTTCTGTGGGAGAATCTAATTGACAGAAATTATGCCATTGTAAGTTTATGCAGTCCCTGCTGTGTTTTTCAGGATCAGGTTGTTTCATGTCACTTAACAGATGTTCAGTCAAGAGTGCCATTTGCAGGCTTTAATGTGGCTTTTTTACAGCTATAGAGCCTTTGTTTATTAGCTTATATGTTTATGGTGGAGGCTGCGCATGAATTTTGGAGCAAAATGAGCACTGTGTGGTCCAACACTTATTTAGTGACCCTTCAGAGAGCAATTTAAGTGGACACAGATGTGCCTGTGACATAGGCCAGCTGTGTCTGACAAAGACAACAGTTACAATAACAACACAAATGGACATTATCTGTCTAGATTGTACAAATTATAAGTAACAAGTTGTAGTGATAGTAGTAAAATGGATGGAATATTGACACAAAACAATGAAGTGTGTAATTTCATGTATGCTATTTGCTAAAGCTGTGATGTTCAGATAAATGAACCGACTCACCCTCCGCCCCGCTGGCATCGCGATCCCCCAAGGCTCGAGCCATATGTGTGGCTGCGAATGGACTGTTAGAGCAGACGGCGGCCGCATCACTCCTCTTTGGCGCAGGTGGCATCATGGCACCAGCTCGGGCCCATGGATCCAAGAGAGCGCTGCTTAGTCAGCCCACCATCTCCCTCAAGGGGTCCGGGCCCTCACACAGTGCATGGGCTGCCAGTGCCAGTGCACACCCACCTGCTGGCCTGCACGTGGCAGAGTTAGGACACAGTAAAGCGGAAGTCCAGTTATACCAGCTGTCTTCACTGTCTCAATTCACTGCTAGGAAAAATTGTCAGTGAGCTACTGCTCTAGAGCATAATTTAAGGAAACATTATGGATTCTGTGGCGGCATGGTGGCTCAGTGGTTAGCACTGTCGCCTCACAGCAAGAAGGTTGATGGTTCTTGTCCAGGCAGGATCAATTGACATTTCTGTGTGGAGTTTGCATATTCTTCTCATGTTCGTGTGGGTTTCCTCCGGGTGCTCCGGTTTCCCCCACAGCCCAAAGACATGCTATATGTAAATTAAATAAACTAAATTGGGTGTAGTGTATGAGTATGTGTGAATGAGTGTGTATTTGTGTTTCCCAGTACTGAGTTGCAGCCGGAAGGGCATCCACTGTGTAAAACATATGCTGGAATAGTTGGGAGTTTATTCCGCTGTTGCAACCTCTGAAATAGAAACTAAGCCGAAGGAAAATAAATGAATGAATGAATATGGATTCCAGAATTAATAGATTAGATTACCTCCCGTCATGAAGATATCACTATCTTTTTAATTATTTTGCTCAATATAAAACTAAAAAATGACCATGACAGAGGGTCAGCCAACTGAAGTGCTGGCAAAATTGAAGTGTAATGTGTGGAAGTATTTTGTGTTTAAATGAAAAGGCAGTATAAAGATGTGGTTGACAAAACCTGCACCCAAGGTGAGTGTGTGACAGGCCTAAAAACAACAGAACTCATTGTAATCAGTGACTCTGTACATCAGACATGACTGATGCCCTGTTCTACTTCTGATGAGAGCCAAGCACTACTGGCATGGAGGACAAATGGATTTTTCCCTTGCATTTTAAACAAAGTTTCACATTTAATCTACAATGTGTTCAAAACCATCTGTATTTACACATCTGTGACTGACCGAAAATGGTGTATTACCAGCTCTTTCTAACAGCAGTTCATAACATTTAGATTTAGTGGCTCATTCAATCTCATTTTAGTACAATTTAGTACATTTTGCTTATTCCTCAATGATGATTGGGTTTAGGGGTTGGGTTTGGTGCCACGCCTTCTTTTAAAAATCATACATTTTCATACGAATTAGCTACAAAACTGAAAAAAAGTTGCGTTACCTCATGAGATCAGGCTTACATATGCCAGGCCAGTATTTGACCTTGTTAGTAAACAGTATTTGTAGGGAAATTGGCACTGGTGTATGTGAAATTCACTGTGTTGATAAAGCGTTAGAAACACTTGAGCAGCAACAACACTACCGTACCACATACTTCATCATTGTTGTGTATGTTGGTTTGTGCTTGTCTTTAATCTGCAGTTCACTAAACGCATAGTACGCCTGTGTGATGTAATGATTTTCAAAGAATTTCGTTTTTGATTGTTTACATGGACATGACAACGGCAGCGTTTTCAATAAACTTCCTCTTTGAAAATGCATTAATCTGAAAATGGGTTTCAATCATAAAATGCCATTGTGTTGTAAACAAACATAAAGTTCCCAGTTTTGGAATGACAATTTTGTCATGTAAACTGCCCCTTTGTCTCTTTGAACAGTCTATTCATCAACACAGGCTCATTGGAAAAACATGCCCTGGTGCACATTGTTGTGGAAAATAAATATGTGCTTGTGGGAACATATGGCTGCAACAGGCGATACTGCTGACGACTTACCTCCATGTGGGCGGCTTTATTGGTGTGATTGGTCAATAGCTCGTTATGTATGGCGTCAGACTTGGGAGGCAGAGCGAAGCGTGACTGAGGTTCGAGTCCAGCAAAGCATGGTTCCACAAACCAGGTAAAAACTGAATCCCAAAAAAGCAGCGTGAGGTCACAGCCTAGTATGCGGCAGCAATGGCTTTGCTCTTCTAGTTTGATTTTGAAAACCCTATTGATTGGGTTTAGTGAAAGGCTGTGTGGGTCAGTTTATAGCAAGCTGATTTATTATGTAGACGATAGAGATGCGCGGATCAGCTAAAATGTTACCCGAATCCGCTCTTTCATTCTAATCATCCATCCGCCAATCGCCCGCACATATTATTTCATCTGATATATATATCCGCACCCGATCGACACTTTAATAATTCAAAATCTTTGTTTTAAGCATGATGATAGGTCACTGTGGACCTATCGTTCATTATTAACAGCAGATTCAGCTTTGACATATACAGGCAAAAGATCACAAAAACGGTGCCACTTCAGCCTAAACGGCAGCTATGTTATGTTTACTTGGCCTTTTTCTTTGCACTGTGCAAAAAAAGAATAGCATGCACTGTGCCTGGATTCGAATGATTCCACCCATCCACATGTGCTGCACCGCTTATTGAAGGAATGCACAAGCTTCTCTTTGCAAGGCGCTGCAGTCGTGTAAATAAGTGATTTCTCTGAATAAGTGTTTCTCACAGAACAATATCAGATTTTCTTCTGAGTACTCCTCACAGTACTCTTGCACTTCACATTCTGCGAAGTTCACTCTCTGCTTTTTTGCTGGTCAACTGCTATGATCCGCGACCCACCCGCAAATAATCATAATGTATTTTTTATTACCCGACCCGCCCGACCCATGGATTATCCGCAGTGCCCGCGGATATAACCACCATCCGCGCATCACTAATAGACGACAAGCCGACTGCTTGCAGAACAATATTTACAGAAATGTACACAGATGCGTCTGGTGGATTTACAAAAAACGGCACGTATGAGAAAACATGCCCAGGTAACGTATTTGAGATTGTCAAAAATGTACACGGCGCCCTCTAGTGGATTTGTGATTACTAAAACTGCAAGAAAACATACAAATTTGTCAGTTTTAACAAATGTAGTTCTGGGAACTTATTTTCAAGCTGAGCACACAAGGGTTTAAATTACCACTATTTCTAATCAATTAAGGAATCCATGTCTGCAATGCTTAACATTCTAAATGAAAATTCGATTACTAATTGATATTGAATCAAATCAAAACCATATAAATAAGAAACTAAACTAAATCCATTGTTTTTATATTGTCATATTGACATTCTGCATTATGAATGTTTAAAATTGAGAAGGTTTAATGTCCTGATTGTTGATTTGGTGTTTTAAAGTGGCTTTCTGAACATCAGACTACATATTGTGTCCTTGTATTATTCATAGAAACAGAAGTTTAACCCTCGCCGTGCTTTACATCTCCCGAGCCTCACCTCCGTTCTCTAAGTTGCACTTGGGATGTTAGAGCACAACAGGGCACATTATTGATGAGGAGAAGAGCGGCTCGCAGCTCAGCTCATAGGCTTCACATTAACAAGGGGAGCACCCTGCCACCCTCAATAATACCTTCAACTTCTTCTTACCACAGTGTGCTCCCCTGCCATCGCTCCGAGGGAAATTTAGACATCACTTTTTATGTCTGCCTCCCCCTTTCCCACACACACCTCCGCTTATGAACCCTGCATATAAATGCACTTGGGTGCTGTCTTGATTGATGGCAATTAGCATTTGGTAATGATAACAGATGTTTGAGGTGCCAGGAGGCTAGTACCTGCCGCCCACTCCGCCATCTGCCATGGACATCGGGGGCTTGGCACAAAGGCTGCTGGCACGGGATAGTAAAGAGGGTGTAGAGGGCAAGATGAGGGGTGCTACGTTGTTGTTGTCCCCTCTTTATTTGACACGAGGAGCAGGGCCAAACTGCAGGGGGTTTCCTGCGAAGGCTATGTTACCTAGTGCTGTGAACATTTGGACAGGACACACGTGTTTTGTGGGCATGTATTATTTATTAGTCTCTTAGGACGACGAGTGGGAGTGTGAAATATGGGACTTTTAAATAACCATGATGGTCCTAATTTCAACTTCTGAAATTGCAGTATGCAAATTAGGGATTTGCGTGGACAGATGTCAATGTTGAAAGGCTGAGAATGTTGAATCTAAAATAGCCATCAAACAAACACCAGTATCTATCTATCTATCTATCTATCTATCTATCTATCTATCTATCTAT
>CAIGQZ010001474.1:766735-781992 GCA_903798205.1 Danio tinwini | reverse complement strand
ATATATATATATATATATATATACACACACACACTTTTTTCCCTCCACAATGATACCTTGCACATTGGCCTATTATCTTTTGGGAGAATCCTGTCATTTCCGTTCAACAAAAAATAAATAAATAAAACATGCTGGTTGAATCAAATTTACTTTAAGTCAGAATTTGACAGGGGTATGAATAAATTCAGACTTGACTGTATATGTTATTTTCATAATTTGGTTTTGGCTGACTTTTACATTGAATTCAGTGTAAATCACAAAAAAATACATTGAATTTGGTGATTTATATTAAATTTGGTTGGTGTTTTACATTGAATTCAACATAAAAATGTCTCTCAGTTTGAAACATATTACAGGGCAACACAGGGTATTGTTGCATCCATATGTATGGATTTTGATCGTGGCTTTTGGTGCTTTAGCCCTGACCGAGTTCATAGATAAGTTTGTGATTTCTTCTGGCCTTTACCCTCTGTGTGTTTCGAGTCAAGTATGGGTTTTTGATGAGCTTTGAGGGGATGGACTAACCCTGAGAGACAGGTCATGGATTGAGTTAATGGTGTCTCTGTGTCTTGGTGCAGAACAATCGCTGGAGGGACGAGGGGCATTTTTTGTCTAGAGCATCAAGGGTGTAAATACACATTGTCTGAAATTGTGGGACTGTACACAATCCTTGTGTCAGTTCAGCCCTATCAGCCCTTAAGTGTCATTGTTGAAGTGAGAGAACTAATTTGACAAGACGTGAATTAACACCTTTCAAGGAATCTGGCATATTGGCACAGTTCGAGAGGTTTTGGGAAGCAAGTTTGGTCCTGAAGGGCCTGTCGAACACCTAAAGGAACAATTCAGTGAAAAATTAACAATCTGTCATAATTTACTGTATTTGACAAATCTGTATAGTGGACTTCCTCGCCCCCTTCAAATCAAATCAAGTTATGTAATATTACATCTAATTAAATGCATAAAACTGCATATTCATAAAACAAACCAAAACTATCTATTTTTGTCAGTAATGCCAATGTAATTTACATACTTCATTAATAAATTAGTACATTTACATTTAGCCATTTAGCTACTGATTTAGCATTTATTCCAAAGCTTACAATTGAGGAGGCGTTCAGCAATACAACAAGAGGAGGCAATACACACAAGAAGTGCGTTTGCGATACGTTTCACCTGTGTGAAGTACACTTCATGAATATAGATATTAGACTATGGTGATGTTATCTATATGCATGCTTCGTCTCAGAGTCTGCATGCATTGGATACTGTTTACCATGGTGCACTAAGATTTTTAACTAATTTGAAATGTCTCACTCATCATTGTGTGTTGTATAATAAGGTAGGTTGGTCTGCTTTGTCCATTCGTAGGCTCAAGCAGTGGCATATTTTTGTTTACAAATCTGTATTGGGTTTACTCCCTTCATACTGTATCTACAGATTTACATTTGTACAAAACCTGTCCTTAGCTATGGCCTTCGGTCACAGGATATTTATTCACTGTCTGTTCCTAAAGTGCGGACTGAGATAGGAAAAAAGGCTTATAAATATGCAGCACCTTTTGCATTGCATAATCTACAAACAAAGTTGCCTTTTAATGAATTGATTTCACTAAATGCTTTTAAAAAGAATATAAATGATTTAGACATTGAAACACAGGCTTGTAGATGTATTGAATAGTTTGTTTGCCAATGTGTGATTCATGTTAACTATCAATTGTTACCCATGTGACATGTATACTGCCTAATCTTGGCCAGGACACTCTTGTAAAAGATATTTTTAATCTCAATGTGTCTTTCCTGGTAAAATAAAGGTTACAATAATAATACAATGCACAGTGTTTGTGTCAGTACTATTTATGAACAAATTCTAACAGATTCTAGGAACTGAAACAACTTACTCATAGGAACAATCAAATAAAAAAAAAGATTCACAATTCACACCATAATATTAATTATCATTATCGTTTGTTTGTTTCTAAAATAGTTTGTTAGCTTTCTACCACCATTGACAAGGTATATCATCAATTAAGAGACAAAACTTTGCTGCCATTTAAAAATATCAGAATATTATTATTTTATTATTTTTTTCAGTTTTCTTTTCTTTTTTTTTGTCAAAAATATTGTTTTATAGATGAATCTGCATTCCTGGGGTGGTTCAACATGAACACATTAAGTTAGAATAAAAATGCCAAATATAGCAGAAAATCATCATGTTGGCGGTAGTTGGAACTTTTTTTAAATGTTAGCAGGAAAAGAGAGTTAAAGAGATAAAACCCAATAATTTTCAGTTGTCTTAAATTATATCTGTAAATGTTATTAAAAAAGGTATTTTGTACACTGGTAATTTTAGACTGATAGTTTTATGGTTTAAGGTACAAACTATTTTTTTTGATGGCTTACAGAACTAGCCACTAAGAGTGTTTTCATTTACAGTCATGCATTCGTCAGATGCTCTTATCTGAACTATTTTCATCTGTGGTGAGGGCGAACATTTTTATCATTTCATATTATCATTTTGCAGGAAATTGAACATTTGAATTAAACATTGCTAGTACCATAACCATGTTACATCTATATGAATTTTGCGAATACACACAGAGTAGGCATTTAAGACAGATAGATGGATGGATGGATGGATGGGTGGATGGATGGATGGATAGCAAAACAAAAATAATAACACCACAGCAAAAATACGCTTTTAAACAATATTTTACAACAATTTTAAACCTTTTTTTGTTTTGTTTATGTGAGACTTATTTATTGAAATTAAAAGATTGTACAATCTTACATGATTCTGTGTGTTTTCATAATGTGGAGATTTTTGGTGACTTACATTGAGTTCAATATACAGTGTTCAGTATTTACATTGAGTCTTGATTTTCATTTTTGGGTAAAGTTTCCTTTTGAAGCATAAATATTTTCAGAAACCTTGTAAAAAAATTAATAACCTTGAGACGTCTGAAAAAAAAAAGATATCAAAATATCAGATTTATCCTGAGATGTAAACCCTATGAAACTAATTTCAGCCTTCTCGATTTACCTCCTCTCTATTTGTTTTCATTTTATGTAAATGTCACTCCGCCATCACCTAATGCTCTGAAATCTCTATATATTCACCAGATTTTCCTCAACAGTCGGCTGGAAGGCATCACAGTTACCCAACATTACATCTCCACAATGTAATCAAGGTAGTGACAATCCCGACAGCTGACCAATCAGATCTAATATATCGCCAGCATGGAGAACTGCTCTGTCAGGAGAATCGGCTCGGGCTGTATTAAAATTCGAGATGTGTCTAAAATTGGCCCGGCCTCTGGCTTGTGGTTAACGCGCTCTATCGGGATTCTGCACAGGTCTAGGGACCAATCTTCAGGCCTGATTTATCTGATGTTTTCTAAACAACTGACAGGGGGAAACAAATTCATCTGGGCATTAAAATACAGCAGCAGGTTCCAGATTCCAGGAAGAGACCTGGCCGTCATTCTGCCGCCAGGCCACCATTAGCTTTATTAGAAATCCAATCCCTTCCTCTCCTGTGAACCTGGATCTATAATACACACCTGCCTAACAGAGTAAGCATAACCGGCCATTAAATTACTGACAGAATGGAGAAAACTGTATCAAAGGCCGTTTCATTGGATTATTTGTCAACAGGTGTGTTGATACAGAGATAAAAAACGACATCCCAGAGAAAAGTAGTATAGTTGAGGATATTTTTTTTGTTAATCATTACTGGTAATAGTTTTATTGATTGCACATTATATGAACAGATTGTCCATGACAGTTTTATCTTAGAGAATTGATTACAAATAAATTATGTAGGTTATCATCGATCATAAATTCTTGATGTGTGCCGTTTTCTTGTCCACCAATAATCAACTGGAAAGCCACTGTTGACTTTAGCAGACAAGTAAATAAAGAATGAAATGGCGTTTTACTCAAACTCATAACTACATTGTCATTTAGAACGCCTTTATTTTTGTATAAAATTACACAAGGATCAGGTTTTTAGATTTCTGCATTGATTTCTACATTTTTAGACAACCCGAACGCCAATGTTTTAATTTCAGAAGATTTAAAAATGTGACTCGCAGGACAATATTTCCTGCCACTATCTTCGGGCCGTCCAGGCCATGATCATGCATTTGTTTTTTGTTTTTTTGTCATTACTTAATTAGCCTAAATGCGTGGGGCGCTATAGATAAATCTATAATGAAAGCATTCAATTACTTTTGTACTTGTTGTGCTCATTTAAGACAAAATAATTTGTGTTTAAAATAAAAAACACCAGGACTGACATGTTTGCATATCTTTAAGTGTATTTGTCTATTTAAAAACACACCCAAATCCCAAAGCATCCACTTTCGCTCATCTTTAAATCGTGTGTACAGAAGCTGATCTGGGAACAATGTCTGTCAGTCACCTGATCAGCAGCTGCTGCACAGATTGATCTTTCTCTATTCTATTTAGTTACCTATCTACCTTTATATATAAATACACTTTTTATTTTTACTTTTCATCTGCACCAAGGCCCACAGCAAATTTCTGCGTGTGCGGTGTGAAACAGGCGTTACATGAATTGACTGATTCAGAGGTTGCATATGCGACAGTTTTTATATTTATTTCAACATGGTATCAAGCCAAAATAAAGTGAAAGCATAATTCTCCTGAACAGCTCTTGCAATTAGACTTTATCACATTTAGGATCGGCTATTTGATGCTACTTTCACTTTTTTTTTAAACAGGCAGGTATGCAGAAAGTATGATAGTCAACGTGTTAAAAAGTAGTCTGGTTTAAATCGGGCTTAAAAAAACTAAATCGTGTTTAAGTCGGACCGAGTGAATTAAACTATTTACATTGAAATATAAAATGTTTTATTTTGACCAATAATCAACTAATTTCTTTATACTTCCATTTTGAGAATTTCTTTCTATAGTATATATATACAAAAACAAATTTCTCAGAAATTATAAATGACTTGAAGTAGCACATTGAGTTCAGAAGTGCGAAGTAGAAATGCCTTGACAATTAGAAGCAATAGTAAAACATTCTTTATTTACAACTATACATACAATTTTTTGTGCAACAATGTTTCAGGTCCTAGCGAATACCCCGATATATTATATATAGCTCTTCCCCGTGTGTTCAATCTCTATTATTATGACTTTACTGAAAGTATCCATTTTGCCTCTGACAAAATTAGGAATGTTTCTATGTGGGATTTCGACTGGTTATTGCACCATTTTTTTCTGTCAAACAAGTACTACAAAACCAATAACTGCCTTTAGTCTCTCGCCTTGCGCTTCTGCCACCGACAATTGCATGTTTAATATTGTTGAAGCGCTATTAAATCAGCCACATTTCTTTTGCTGCGAAACGTTGCTATTTTGGTGAGATTGTGTCAGCTTTAAACTAACGCCGAGGAGTAAAGCGCAGCGCCCTGTTTTGAGCAGAGAAAGCTCTTTTTAATATGAAACCTAATCCGGAAATATCTTGGCACTGCACCCTGGCTGTTCTTTAATGTGCGGTTCAATTCAGTGCCGATATAGTGCATTAAACCTCTCGGAAAATGGCAACTCTGTCTGCTATAAGCTCTCACTCACCGCCCGCTCGCTCTCAAAGTTTTCAAGCGGCAACAATGACGAAGGGGCATCGCATTGTCTGGAAAACACGTGTTGCGGGATAGCCATCTTATCTCCACACTCCAGGCCCATGTAAACACAAAAGCGCTCTTTCTTGCTCTCCTCCTCTCCATCCATCGCTTTCGCTGATGTGACTCAGAAAACGAAGCGATGAGGCGTCTTGTGTGTTGTCGTGTAGCGGTGGCTTGTTCATTCCCTCGCTTCCCCCTCAATCTGCTGCTCTTTGTTTACCCAACAGTTGTTTGACAGAGAGCGCAACACATGCCTATTAGGGCATTTGTGCGGCAGGGAGAGATTACAGCCTCCAGTTCCTTTTTTAAATAAACTCCCACTCACTGCACTGTAATCTGGGTGTGATAATCCCTCTCTATGACAGACAGTGATGGGCGGCAATCTGGCGGAAGGCCTCGCAGTGCTTTTTTTCCTCTCTCCCGCTTATGTAAAGTAGCCATTTATTTCGCGTTAGAAACATCTGCGCGTTATGCGTTAGAATGATCCATGTGCAGAGAGATGACATCACTCATGCTCACACATGACCTTAATGAAAATTTACCCAGATCGAACACACTTTTGGGAAGCAAATTTGTTGATACAAATTATAATATACCTATAAACACAACATTGCAGTCTAAAATATTTTTTAAAATCGGAAAATAAGCATTATTAATAATAATGATGATGATGATGTAATGATGATGATGCTGATTATTATTATTATTATTATTATTATTATTATTATTATTATCATAATTATAATTATAATAATAATAATATGTTCATTTGTGGTCACACAAACCCATGTGACAACAACAATCTTGAATAGGCAGAGTGCATGCACCTGACAACCGTGACATCTTCTAACAAGTTTTTACCTTTGGAAATTTTGAAAAAGTGACTTATTAAAATTCTTGATAGATTAAAGTGTTATATTTTCTGGTTTGGTGTTGTAAATTACAATACAAAATAATAAACTGCCAGTACATTTTCTGTTATTTTACAGACTTACTGTATTTCCCTAAATGTTATTTCTTATACATAATATTATTTCAAACTATTAAAATGATAATAAAAGCCATTTTGTTAAACCCTAGAGTTACATTTTTTAACATCAAATGCCAACAGAGCAGAGATTAGGGTGCCATAATGCAATTCACAACCGTAAATAAACAGAAAACACAAAATACGAAAACTGTTAATTTAATAGGTACAGTAGGTGATCTGCCACAATGCTAACCTGTTAGCATAAATATCTGAAACACAGTCCCTCCCCTGCCATCCAAAGCCACACCTCCTGAAAACATGAGCGCGCACACCCTAAAGATGACAGCAGAACCCTCTCTCTCAAGCTAAAGCTTGGCCGGCAGCGTGCAGGAATTACACTCATTACAAAATCATACTTACACGCTATTCTTGACCGAATATTCAGAGTAGCATGGTAAAAAATATCGGGAGGGCGTCACAGGTCGTCATTGTTCAAAAATGAACCGATGTGAATATAAAACCAATTTCACCTCAGTAAAGCAGACTAGGCGGAATAGCGCTATTTATGATGTTTTGTTGTTAAACTAAATAAAATCTACATTATCGATGCTGTAAAATGTACCTTATGAAACCGAAAATACTCACATCAATCTATCACCGGAAGATTCAGTGGCTGAACAACACTTCTGTGCAGATATAACCCATTTGTAACAACAACATGTACATCAGCTTTGCGTGAATAAAATAGTTTCAACACACAACATTACCTGTCTAAAAGAAATCCTTCAACCATAATTTAAAAAAAAGTTTTTATTCAGCATGTTTTTACCGCTCTCTGATTACCGCTCTCTCTTACTTTCTCATGAACACTCAGCACGTGTATGCACAAATGGCGTATCTGCGTGAAGAGATGTGCGCACTAGCTCAAATCTGCATTTGCTGACAGACAGTTTGGGCTACTAATCAGAATTATGGGAGATGTCGGCCCGACACTATTTTAATTGGATGAACATTTTTTAGTCTTATGGCTTACCCAGAACATAAAAATACATATAAATACATTTAGATCATTTACTTTAATCAGTACTATTGGAATGTAAAGAGACAACCAGCACAACAAAAAATGTTTCTGAAAACAATCACCTACTGCACCTTTAACATATATTTTTTCACAGTGTAGTTAAATATAGCCTGTCCTGCTGGTAAAAGGTTATTTGCAATAGCCCCTTTCACACATACAGACATTTCCGGAAAATTACTGGCAATTTTCCGGAAAGGGATCATGTGTGAACAGGCCCTGTTTGACAATACCGGTAAATTTGTTCTGGCAATTTTCCGAAAAAAAGAAGTTGTAACATTACTGGAGCAGAAGGAGCATTGCTGGAAAGAGCACGTTCACGATTAGAACGTGCAGATGTAAGACGTCTACTCCGGCCAATTAGAAAAATCAGACACATTCACATCCACGCTATTTCTGAAAAAAAAAGCCTTTGAATCCTTCTTCAGACACATTTAGTTGCTACCTGTTAGTCAGATAATGTTTCTGTGTTCCTCCTTAAAGGGTCACGAAACATCAAAACACATTTTTTGAGCTGTTGACAGTCATATATGTGTCCCACGCTGCTATAAACACTATTAGGACACATATATTGCACAAAAAAAGTGAAAATTGCTTTTTTTTGCGTTATTTTGAGCAAATTCGTTCTTCCGGTTTGAAACAAATTTTTGAAGCTGCGTCACGGCGATTAGATACTTGTGTGTAGTCCAGTGTGGAGAGTGAATGTCTGTACCTGTGAGTACATTGTGACGTCTCTGTGTGACATTAATTTATGAGAAACACTTGGTTTAAACCGATCAGCGCGCTCTATTGTGTATGTGGTGCAACTTCATTAATATGCATGATAGCTACGAAGACTGTTTACCTGTTACAGTGTTTAGATGACAGAGAGGCGCCACGTTGTGTTGCCAAAACAAGTGAAAGAACGAGAATTTAGAGACACGGGACATCAGTGTTGTGTTAATTAATGTGCTGCTTTTATTAATGTGCCGCAAAGAAGTTTTTGTTTTCATTTTCCCTCTATAAGAGCGCAGCTGGACTCACGTGTGAATTACAGTGCTTGGTAAGTGTGTGCGAGAGCAGAGCCCTTTGTTTGTTCATTCAGATGCCAAAGTTAGTTTGTATCTTTAGCAGTGCTCTTTCATTGTTTAAAGACATACCTTAGTCAAAATGATTTAGTTACTGAGTATACAGTATGTTAATATCACTGCAATATTATAGTACAATATTATAGACTGAACGATCTACTGTAAATGCTGCTCTACGAATGTAAACATGTAACGCCACAAATTAAACTACTGTTGTGTAGAATTTTCGCCGCATTTTGTGACTGGATAGTCTATACACACACGGCTTTCTGACGCTACCTACCGAGTGCATCTAAGTTTCAGAAAAATGCAGAGAATTTTTTTTTCCATACACCGTGCGGTATCAAACATTAATACAAAAATACACTCTCCAGCAGTTTCTCTCGTTTGTCACTTGGGACATGCAGGAAATGTTCCTGAATAAAAAGTGAAAGTTCCAAACTGCAGTTGGAAATAATTTGATTACTAATGTCCACGTAAACACAATCACAGTCTTTCTCCCCTGCGGCTGTGTGTTTGTTTTGCCTCCAGTGTTGCCAGATGTGGCTGCTTTTTTTACCCGCACAATCGGATTCAAAACCGCCCAATTGGACAGAAAACCGTCCAATCTGGCAACACTGCTTACTTTGCCTCTGTGAAAAATCAGCGCGTGCCCAAATGGAAACTCACATATTTGCAAATCCTTCCGTCTTTGCCTCCCTCGACACTCCCACCTAAACAGAGCTGGACACGCCCACTTTCCTGACTTTTTACAAACTAGAGGTGTGAAAACACCCTGCTGAGACAGGGGGGTTTCATGGCCCTTTAAGATATAGCCTGCATGCAGTCGCATAGCCTTCGCCATAGCTGATGCCGACACTGATGCACACCTCTCAAAAAATGTAACTACATGTCGCAAGCTTTGTGATTGGTTGGCTTGGTAGTGGTGATGAGCATGGGTGGTGCTGATAGCCGTGAGCCAGATGGAGCGAGTGTTTACAAGTGTCGAGTCTCATGAAGGAGCTCCAGATGGAGACTTTTGTTTTGTGTTTACCTTATGATTAAAGCTGTTGCATGAGCTACTTGTAGCGTTTAGAAAAAAAACAAAACACCCCCAAAGAAACTTGACACAGAGGAACATAAAAACCAGCCAACTAGTGTTTCTGAAGTGTTATTGCAGAGCAACACAAACAGTGCACAGAAGTATAAATGCATGGCTACGCGCAAGGCAGGCACTGTGGGTCAGCTTACCTGCACACTCTGCGTTCAGCAGCATGAGGGGCATTCACGTGACGGTGCGCTCCTATGAGTCAGATTTGAGTAGACTACAACATCGGTTTAAAAAGTATCCCACAAGCTGCAGCACACACACAAATGTATGTCTTGACATGCTGAAGTGTTCCTTCATATCATCAGCATTTGTAATGTAGTCAAATGTGTAAACAAAGCTTTTTTCTGATTTTCTTTTTAAGTTAACGTTATTTGGTCTGTCTCTTGGACAAAAGCAGCAACGTGAATGCTTCAGTATGAAATAAAAGTGAAACCATCAACCACGTGACACCCTTTATGTTTACACCCTTTGTCCTTGCCTGTGTGAACAGCATATATTTGAAATTACAGGTAAAGTTAAAGGAACTTTATTTCCGGATATTTACCGGTATCACTGTGTGAAAGGGGCTAATATCTCCTCCCACCAATGCCTGATTTAAACAGTCAAAATGATAAACAATGCCTGTTTCTACAGCAGTAGTGACAATCTTGATCTCATGAGTAAGCATACAATTTTACGCATTGTCAGAAAAGTGGATAATTCGTACAAATCATTTATTTATTAATGAGAGATTGCAGCCTCCAGGTGCTTATTTAAAATAACCCCCCACTCACTGCACTGTAATCTGGATGTGGAACTGTAATTCCTGTCTACGACAGACAGTGAGCGGCTTTTCCCTCTTAGACACTTATGAAAAGTAGCCATTTGTTTTGCATTAGGAACATCTGCACATTATGCATCAAAGTGATTCATGCATTTCAATGCTCATTTACAGTAAGAGAGGTGACATCATCACTCACGGCCACACACGTGCACGTCAGTAATGTGATTTTAATGCAATTTTGGGAGAAAAACCTAAGTAAACACATTACTCTGGTTAGTGTAATTTGATCGCGCATAAGCATAATTGCATAAATGTAGGTGTACGTGTTGGCAAGTAAGTGGATTGCACTGATCTTTAGCATTAATCTGGTGTAGCATTAATACAGGACAGCATGTAAGGGTGTTCCTTTAGTCACTTTTGTTAAAAGCATGTAGATTATTTTTGCTTTTTATATTTTTGTATTTATATTTTTTGTCATCAGTAATATCATGCATACAATAACATTTTTACCCTATTGAAATGAGTTTTTATTGCATTTCAAACCCCTCATCACACACATAAAGTGTTCAGTGTTTAAAATAGTTAAGATATTGTATATAATATTTCAGATATTGGAACAGAAATCAGACAGAAACAGAAATATGAGTGTAAAAAATAAAATATCTATTTTATTTCTGTATTTATTCTTGTCATTACCCACGTTTAACACATTTTTTGGAAGTGGACTTTGTTTTTGACAAAAAATATGCTTATTGACAAACCATTGCAACATATTAGCCCCAAGTGATGTTTCCCAAGTGATGCTCAACGGAGCAAGAACATTTTTCACAGCATTTTCTATTATATTTTTTATTGTTGTAACTTAGTTTGTCTGAAATAAAAAAAATAAATAACAGCTTAGGTCAATACTAACCCCCTTGAGATTTTTTTTCTCTCCAATTGGCTACAGAACAAATCATTGTTGTCCAATGACTAACCTAAACCTTTCTTGCCTTAAACCAGGGGTGTCCAAACTCGATCCTGGAGGGCCGGTGTCCTGCATAGTTTATCTCCGACTTCCTTCAACACACTTCTCTGGAAATTTCTAGTATACCTAGAAAGAGCTTGATTAGCTGGTCCAGGTGTGTTAATTGGGGTTGGAACTAAAATATGCAGGACACCGGCACTCCAGGACCGAGTTTGTACACCCCTGCCTTAAACTAATTAACCTAGTTAAGCCTTTAAAAAGACAATTTAAAATGAATAGTAGAATATTTGAAAATAATTAGAAAACGACAAAAAATATTTATATAGGTATATATCATATAATGAAAATACCTAAATATGTTGTAATGTGATATGTAATGTAATGTCGTGAAATACAGGGGGGGGGGGGGGGGGGGGGGAAATAAGCATTGAACACGTTACTATTTTTCTCAGAAAATATATTTCTAAAGGTGGCTTTGACTTAAATTTTTCTCTGAATGTTGGTAACAATCCGTATATGCAAACAAAACAAATCAAATTAGTTTACATAGTAAGGTATGTGTAATAAAACACAGGGGAAAAGTATTGAACACATGAAGAAAGGGAGGTGTAGAAAGGCAGTGAAAGCCCAGACAGCAGCTTAAATCTCTCAGTTGTTATTCAGCAACCCTCTGCCCTTCGTCATTGTAAATGAATATTAGCTGCTTCAGTCTAACATCTACATTACAAGGATGATGAAGATGAAACCAAGGTGGACATTTCAGGAAGACAGTGATCCAAAACACAGCCAAGGAAACTCTCAGCTGCTTTCAGAGAAAGAAAATAAAGCTGTAAAATGGCCTGGACCATCACCTGACTCGAATTCAATAGAAAATACAAATATAAAATCAGATTTGATAGACGAGACGCACAGAATCATCAGGATTTTTACACTGTTGAAGTCTGTGTAAAAACGCACACCTGAGAAATTCATGTGACTTCATTCTCAATATGAAACACTTCTTTAAGCTGCCATCACCAAAAAAGCCTTTTATGTAAAGAATTAAATATATTTCAGTAGTTCAGTACTTTCTTCTTGTGTTATTTCATTGTTATTACACATAACTCATTTTTCAGATTTGTTTTGTTTTTAATTTTATGTTTGGCACGCCTCATCTTTGGCTCAAATTAAAGCTGAAGGTATGAAATGTGTCCACATTATGTACAGTTTACAAACAAACAAACAAATAAAAAACACTTTTAAATATCACAGGTTGAATATTTTACCATTGCATGTATATTCAAGTAAGTATATAATTCATATCACAGTATTGCAAATCTCATTTCTGCCTAAATAGCATTTTTATCACTATTGGTGTAGCGTCCGCACATCATAGCAATTTGCTGTGTGTTGGGTTTTTCAATCAACACTTTTAATTACACCGGCTAGGTTTTTATTCCATTGAAACGGAGATCATTACGCATTTATCATGTGTAATGAACATCTTAGTCAGAGAGACATGTCAGCTTCGTCTGATGAGTCTTACCTTTTTTTTTTTTTTTTTGTGTTTTAATCACAAATCATGTTGTAATTGCACCTTACAAAGTGCAATTAGAAGGCAGAAGCCTGCTATTTAATCTGCGGCAAAATTTCACCTGATAGCTTGATTTTCATTATCAGAGATAGGATAAGAGAGGGAGAGTCGTGCAGCTTTCAGCTCTATCATAAAGGCAATCAGTCCTTTTACCTGGTTCAACTCTCTCTCTTTCTGTCTGCTCTAGAAGATTGAACACTAAGCACGAGTGCCTATTGTCTAATTAACAATGATTTTGTAGACTGGGCTCCAATAATCATGGAAATAATATATTTTTTTTATATAAAATATAGTTTTGTGGTAAACTAGCACAATAAAATAAAACAAAATAAATAAAACATAAAAGTAAAACTACTGATTTTTTCATATTAAAACTTTGTCATATTAAAAATGACAAAAATACACCACAAAATTACTAAATTACTAAATCCAATGTTATTAATGAGACATTTTTATATGTTTTAAATTAACAATTTGTATAACAAACCTATACAGTATATGAGCAATATGGCTGTATATCAGCACTGGTGGGAGGCGTGCGTTGTCTCATATACAGTCTAATATATGCTAATATACAGTCATATCTCACTGCTACGAGTGTGATATTGCTCATATACTGTATAATTTTGTTATACAAGTTGTTACTACTTCTGCCACTTTCTTCTGCCATTCATTCACATTTGCAGCTGACGTCAGAACAGCAGAAGCCGTTACTAATTCACCAACGTCACTTTAGAGCTAGTATTTGAATGATTCTCTAACGTAATGTCTAAAGTGATGACAAAACAGGTGATTTTGCTGCTGATTATAAGGCTGAACATGACATGAAATGCCATCCATCTACAGATATCTCCTTACAGTGTTTTACAGTCTACAGCAGGGGTGTCCAAACTTGGTCCTGGAGGGCCGGTGTCCTGCAATGTTTATTTCCAACCACAATTAGACACACCTGGGCTAGCTAATCAAGCTTTTACTAGGCTTTCTAGAACCATCCTTACAGGTGTGTTGAGGCAAGTTAGAGCTAAAAAATGCAGAACACCGGCCCTCCAGGATCGAGTTTGGACCCCCCTGGTCTACAGTATTTCTCTGTTGCAGTTAGGATATCACAATAATTAACCTAGAAGAAAGCAGCGCAATCACTACCAGATTGTTGTTGTTTTTGCAATAAGGAAAATCGCTGAACACATGCGGGCATTTCTTCCTTCTTTATGCCAACACAACATACATTCCTGATATGCGAGTCCCATCTCACACTCAGTACACTACAATTATATGGTATAAATACAGCACTACAATATACAAAAGAAAGAGATCAACTTAGAGAGCCATTTACCTGTTTAATAATGATTTGATCAGCTGTAGTTAGAAATGACACTGTTTTAACCTTCTAAGGGCTTTTTATGCAGTCCTGTTGCCATCTTGTGTATAGACAACGTAAATTTTCTTTGGTCTGCTCTGTATGGCAGGTTAATGGCCCCAATGCCCAATTTCAGAAATTATTTTAAAATAGGCACTATCCTTATATATTAACTGCAAAGTTGCAATCTAAACAACTACATTCTCGACTAAAAAAAGCCTCAAAAGTACATTATGTTGCCCAACAGCAGGAATATTTGTCAAACTGTAGACCGTCCTCTGCTTGAAGCTGTATATGGGCCGAATAATACACAAGGGTGAAGGGTTAAGAGGCGTTACGAGTGCTGCTACCGGCAGAATATTGCACGGCTATCAGCCAATCAGATTCAAGAACCAGACAAAAAGTTTTCTTTATGCTAAAATAACACTTTTTTTAGGTTGTAATTGTTTTTGCTTTATTATCAGGACATGATTAAAGAACATATTTAAAGTTATTAAAAATATTATTATTATTATTATTATTAAAACATTAGTATTGTTATTATTATTTTGTTTTATAGAAAATAACATATTTTATATTTTAAAAACAAAGTTTGCAGCAGTCATTTGTTTGTTTGTTTGTTCATTTGTTCGTTCGATCATTCATTCATCAAAACAAAGATTTTCAGCATTCATTCATTCACTCATTCATTCATTCATTCATTCATTCATTCATTCATTCATTCATTCATTCATTCATT
>CAIGQZ010001474.1:709994-731423 GCA_903798205.1 Danio tinwini | reverse complement strand
TTTTCTACAAACAGTTATTGATACATTAGTCCATGATTCACATGTCTTCCATTTGTTTTTCACTTTGGAAATGCATTATAGGACCTTGAATCTGCTCAATCTGTAAAATAACTGAAAAAAATGTGGATACCAAATATGCCAGACTAATGTTGCTTTGCGATCAATCATCAAGTGACATCTACAACGTGCATTCTGTCATGAAAAAACGTGCACGTAACAAATGCAATTGTCTTTCAAGTTTTCTTCAGACGACAGTTTCTCCATACTTTATGATAATTAGATTCTCTAACTAAATAACTAGCTGCGGAATTCGCAACGAGCAACCAGCAACGACTGTAAACAAAGCAGCCTTGCTCTTACAAACGCTAAAGTTACTTACAATTCAAAATGACAACAAAACGTTCAATAGATAGCTAGTACCTTCAAGGAAGCGTTCATGTAAAAATGTCCCCACCACATTGTGATGAGAACATAATTCATTTACTGTAATGGTTTACCTGCTATTGCAGTACTCAACGGGCTGCTCAAGTGATTTGGTTATCGATTGCCAACATTTTACTTTTTAATCTGTCATGGTAGTTTTTCAAATACAGGCATTATAAAGGCACGTGTACTGTTTCCGTAACTCCACAAAGCTGTCCTCTACTGTATTTGTCATTTTGGCATACTAAAAGCTGTGTATGGAAGAGATTCTGTGGTTCTATTGGCCATCATCACTCATGTGACGGAACCTGTCATGGACAGCGAGATAAAAATTAAACATGATAGACTTTCAGTGTTGTTGCTGTAAAGTGTCACAGACATGATGTTACATTGTACTGCACTATGACACTCTACATGAGAAGAAACATTTGTCATTTATAAATCTCCACAGCTCCCTACTTTAAGCGAATTATACCAAAATCAGGAAAAAAATTATAATCTTAACCGGTTTTAAACTATTCAACATAAAAAGTTGTATTAGCAGAGATTAAGGTTTCAAAATTCAAAAGCCAAAATAAATGCAGTAATGTAAATTATTTCAAACTACTAAAAATGTTAAACTGTAGAGTTACAGCGCAGATCAGAGATCAAGGTAAGCATAAACAAAAAGCACCCCTGAATTAAACACATCAAACTGTTAATTAACAATAATTTCACAGTGTAAACTTCATCTTTTATATATATATATATATATATATATATATTTTAACCATAAGAAACCATAAAACTGTTCTTTTTGCCACTCAGTTTCAGGCACTGGAGTTGGCAAAAACTACTATCATATGATAACATATAATAATATATAGACTCATGTTTCAAACTGTTTTATGGAGTTCAGTTGATTTGGCGAACTGGCTCATTAAGTTCATAATATTGGACTATCACAGCAATGGTTACTGTTGACCTTTATATCAAGCCTCATGGTTCCAGCTGAAAATCTTCTTTAATGTTCCACCGAAGAAAAATGTCACCTACATCAGGGATGGCCTAAGGTGAGTAAATTAATGGCGAAAGTACGTTTTACATGGGCTACTGCTTTAAATAAATAAGAATGGCATAAGTAGCACATTGCCTTGTTGATTGATCCAAATTGCCGACCTCATATGTGCAGGCCAGCCCAGGGGCTCCGTAGCGCCCTACACCTTCCTCTAATCCTGCCTGGCACTGCCTGATAAGTGCAGACTATTTCCTGTGGTCCAAAGTGAACGCTTGCATATTCTTCGCTTTTGTTTCACTGTTGTTTTATAAGGTAAAACCGGAGGGATGGATTGTCCTAATGTTGCGGTGAGCCAAATAAAAACAAAAGCAAATAAATATCCAATGACAAGGAAAGTAAATATAATTTGTGTAAGAGTTCCGTAACACATTGGCCTACTGTGACTTTTTTTTAAAACTTCTAAGTAGTGAGACGGTGAACAGATTTGTTAATCTTGTCAGGACCGTATTTTAACAAATCAAGTTTGGCATAGTTGAAATTGGCTTTTTTAATCCCTCTCAAGGCTTGAGAATGCAGAACTGGCAGGCTGATTGATAATGATTTTGCTGGATAGTGCTTAGACAATGTGTTAAAAAACCTGAGAAACTCTGCTGCTTATGCCAGTTTGACCATAGTTTCACATGTTTAGTGCATTTTAAGTGTGCTCATTTGGAACTCCTAAAATGTTGTTTTTGTATGAAGTTTACATTTTATTTCAATCCAAAAGTCGACTTGATTGATTAAATAATTGATTGATTTAGATTAAGTATTTTTACTACACTACCTGACAAAAGTCTTTTCGCCTATCCAAGTTTTAGGAACAACAAATAATAACTTGACTTCTAGTTGATCATTTGGTATCAGAAGTGGCTTATATGAAAGGCAAAGGCCTCTAGATTACACTTATTTTACCAAAATAAAATTTTATCATACCTTGATTTTTAATTATTTCATTAGGACAGTAAGGTCTGACTTTGCTTAGACAAAAGTCTTTTTACTTAACAGAAATAATGTAAAGTATAGAATATAAAGTCATGGTGCAGTAGAAAAAGAATTCATATTGTGTATGACTCCTATGAGCTTGGAGGACTGTAACCATACATCTCTGCAATAACTCAAATAACTTATCAATAATGTCATCTGGAATGGCAAAGAAAGCATTCTTGCAGGACTCCCAGAGTTCATCAAGATTCTTTGGATTCATCTTTAATGCTGCCTCCATCTTACCCCAGACATGCTCAATAATGTGTATGTCTGGTCACTGGGCTGGCCAATCCTGAAGCACCTTGACCTTCTTTGCTTTCAGGAACTTTGACGTGAAGGCTGAAGTATGAAAAGGAGCACTGTCCTGATGAAGAATTTGCCTTGTCCTGTGATTTATAATGCAATGGGCAGCACAAATGTCTTGATACTCAGGCTGTTGATGTTGCCATCCACTCTGCAGGTTTCTCCCATGCCCCCATACTGAATGTAACCCCAAACCATGATTTTTCCTTAACCAAACTTGACTGATTTTTGTGAGAATCTTGGGTCAATGCGGGTTCCAATAGGTCTTCTGCTGTATTTGTGATGATTGGGATGCAGTTCAACAGATGATTCATCTAAAAAATCTACCTTCTGTCACGTTTACAAATGATCAACTAGAAGTCAAGTTATTATTTGTTGCTCTTACAACTGGAATCGACGACAAAGACTTTTGTCAGGTAGTGTACATATATGAACTGTAAATTAGTTTATTTATTTTAAGAAATTAATGCCTGTTTTTGGGACCATTAACATATTAAATGCATTTCTAGTTAGTTGTTTAAGTATTTGTATTATTTTCAGTGAGGGTTTTAAAATAGTGTAGGTAAAAAATAGATATTTTGTGTGCTGTTCTTTATTATGTGTATTTATTTATGTAGTCATTTATAGAAATCAAAACCAAATGCATTTATGGCCTTTTAACTGTCACAATTTCATGCAGCTAGGCTTTCTCAAGGCCTTTTCCCACACCGTTTTACTTTTTTGTTTATTTGTTTAGTTTTATTATTTTTAATTTGCGTTTTCAAGGTGTCTTGGACTTGGTTTGCTTTTATTCACAGGGTTAGCAGCAATAGCGTATTTACACATACTGATACAAAACACAAGCTTCTGTGTGCCTACTGATGTTTCAGGCCTGTGAGAAAAAGAGTTGTGTTTTCCTGGCTGTAAGCCCTTCTGGCTCTCCTCTGTGAATAAAGGGAAGAGCTGAACCGCTTGTGTCGATTTAACATTGTCTTATGTTTATACCACTGATTTTTCTCTTGCTGCCTCTCCTTTGCTCTCACCACATGATCTTTTCTCTCAAATGAAAAAAAAAAAAGATTCTCAGCCATAGCATTGTATCTTTCTGTATCAATATATGTATCAATACATCACTTTCCCAGCAGCACATGCAAGATTCTCTTTTATATGTTTTCTGATTGATGTAGAAAGCCTTTGGTGCAAACACAACACATGGTTTTGAATATTTCACATGAAACTAATATTTACCAAACTCATAATACATTTCATTTTAGTCTTTTTGTGTTTTTATATTTTGTATGGAACTCTCAAGGAAGACGGGTCGGATATTTTGTGCCATAACAATTCATTTTTAAATCGATGTTGGAGTCAGTATTTGTTCTGAGGACCACCTAAGTCATTTTGTTATTTACAGTTGAAGTAACAATTATTATTATAATTTTAAGTCTTTTATATTTTTCCCCTATATTAATGGAGAGATTTTTTTCAACACATTTGTAAACATAATAGTTTTATTAACTAATTTCTAATAACTGATTTATTTTATTTTTGACCTTGTGACAGTACATAATATTTTACTAGATATTTTTCAAGATACTAGTATTCGGCTTAAAGTGACATTTAAATGCTTAACTAGGGTAATTTAGCAAGTTATAATGACGGTTTGTCCTGTAGACAATAAAAATATATATATATTGCTTAAGGGGGCTAATAATGTTGACCTTAAAATGCTTTAAAAAAATAAATAAATTGCTTTTATTCTAGCCGAAAATAAAACAAACAAGAAAAAATAAAATAGGGAATACTGTGAAAAAATTTGTGAAATTGACTTCAACTGTATATATAATATATGTTTTGCTGCTTACGTAATATTTTGGCACCGTTTACACAAACAAATGTCAAGGCATGCCAACCACCCGATTCGAATGTTATCACTTGATTGAATTAGCGTTATGAGTGCTTATCAGCTGATATATATTAATAGAAATATTAATATTATATAATAGAAATATTTTGTCTTTACAATATCTTTTTAGTGTATATGATACTTTTGTGTGGCAAAACATTATCGGTTGCGAAGGAACTGTTGATTAAAGCCCAAACATTGCATCAGATTCCTTTTTTATGTTTTCTGTCAGACATAAAAAGCCTTTGGCACAAACGCACAACAGAGAATTTTTGAAATGCTTTATATTAAAAATTAAATATGCATGACGGTTAAGTGAAAGCGATTATTTACCAAAAATAATACTTTTCATTTTAGTTATATTGGCTTTTCGTATTTGTGTGATGATTCCCAAGGAAGACAGGCCTGATATTTTGTACCGTAACAAGATTCATTGCTAAATCGAGGCTGGAAAGAGTCAAAGTTCACTTCTCATGTACCACAGGCTACGCCAGCGACTCTGTATCTACCAGCAAAAAGAGTCATGTTTCTTGCTCCAAGGTTGCCATGGAAACTATACTGGCAAAACAGCACCAAATGAGTAATGTCCCCATATGCTTTTTGTGCTATTGAAGGAAAAAAAATATTTTAATTGCCCAGAATTAAGGAGAGAGGAGGGAGAAAGTGTGCTAGTTCTGCTCTCCATAAGCTCATTATTTATTTATTTCCATTTTCTAATTTTTTTTCTCTCTCTCTCGATAAAGCCCCGCTTGATGAAAGACCATCTGTCATGTCTTAGCTGTCTTTTCCTTTTCAGTTTGCTTGATTTATTTATTTTTTTTTATTCAGATTTCCTTCACTCATCGAGCGCCTGGACTGGTGATAATGAGACTGTCTTAATTAATAAGAATGCACCCACCTTACTCGGCGGCCCCCTCTATTAGGCAGGACATGCATACATGGTGCCCCTGACCAAATTACAGTCATTTCATTTGCCCTCCTCCTCATCATCATCACTTATGTAAAAATACCCGCCCCGGGTGGAGGTGTTGGGACGGTGTGGGTGTCAGAATAGCTGCCGAGGGATAAAAACGAGAAAACAACACTGACAGGCAAATAAAAGCAGACAAAGGGCTTATGTGTATACGTTTGGTAAAGAAGGTGGTTCTATTTTAGAGGTTTATTTTGCGTGTGGGGGAGATTTATAATACAGTTTAACCACAAAAGTGCATTCTCTCATATTTTTTTAGATTTCACGCCCACCTGCATGCAAACACACACTCACAAAGCATACCATTTTTTGGGGCAAGCCAGAGTATTTTCACACGGGGTGGATGGGTGGGACTGCGGCCAGAGCGAGTGATTCTGAGGCGGCTGATGAATGGTGCCACTGATGGGTCATTTGTCCCGGTGATAGAGTTAGCCACTGCCCTTTGGGAGGAAGAATAAAATAAAGAAAGCCGGAGAGGAGCGTGACGGATCGGCCAACGGTAACAGAATAAGTGGCTGCCTCACACATGGCTACCGGATCCGACCTTCCTCTAATTGGACATTCTCGGGGAGCAAGAGGGCAGAGAGTGTGTCTCGCTGAACACGGAGACAAGGCTGGACACGGTGACAGAAGAAAAAGGCATTGGGTTTACACAGGGAGGGATGCACATCAAAGATTACACATAAAAGGGATTAGGCTTTTCTGAACTGTGCTTATAGATGTAAAAAAAGTCTAATGCTAAAAGGAGGCATTTAATGCTGGAAGATGTCAAATTAGTGTGTTAATTTACAGGTGTTAAAGTGTTTGGTCTGTGGGTTGTCTTGCAGTTTGCACGGTGCTTGTAGGGTTGTGTGCGATAATATCTTAACTTGTTTTATTAATGCCAGAGGTGACATTATGAAGTTTTTTAAAAACTGTAGTCTTTCATATTCAGAACATATATGTTTATGGAAATATAGTTACTCTCTGTTTTCTGGCCTCAATTTAATTTGGGTGTTCATAAGACTGTCATGAAACCTTTATAATCATGACATGACACGTCATGAATATGAATGAGATTTTATGCTCAAGACAACTGTCTTTAAGTGTCATTCGCTTTGTTATTTGCAGTAATTTTTAATACAAAGATTATGATTTTTCAATTTTTTTTGTCATAGCTTGACATTACTAGGACAACATAACTTGTCAGAAATCTGTCATAAACATGATTGTAATGAGGTCATTATAATTGTGTTATTATTTTTATAATAGTTTTGTTTATATTTTCTCTTGACCTCATCAGTGGCACAGATTGAATGTGTGATTAAAATGTCATTAAATGTTAATGATGTTGTTATAAAATTATTTGACCAGGCATTGAGATATTTTCCATTGAAAAAAATGTATCAGATAAATATACATGACACAATTATAATGACCTCATGACAACAGAATTATGACAAGTTATGGCGTCGTGGTAATGTCAAGTTGTCAAGACAGACAGGTTATGATGTATTGGTTTATGTCAAGTTACATAAAACATCTCAAACAATATCATATTTGCATTCAAATTGAATTGACATGACATGTAACTGAGATACATTTTTTTTCTTTTACTAACTATATTTATACTCTTTTTCCTTATAAATGTGTAAATATGTAAAAGTAAAAAAATCACGCTGCTTACATACAATATTTTTGTAGCACAGTTTATGCTTAATGCAGTGTCATACATTTTAGTCATTAATATTTTATTGAAACTGAAAGAAATCACAAATGTCAATGCATGTTAGCACTTCTCAGAGGCCCAAAACCTCTGAGAAGTGCTAAGATTATTTATCATATGTACAATTGTCAGAATCACCAGCAATCTAACCTTAATAGATCACTGAAGAACATTCACATTTATATGTACTACAATCCTGTCTCAATAAGAACTACAAATCCTGTCATGCAACACACACACACACACACACACACCTGCTCCAAGTCTCCATTGATTAGACTCACCCATCTAATGCTGCTAATATATATATGGCTCACTTTGAGACTCTCATTGCTGAGTCTTGGTTGTCTGTCTTTGTGAACACTAAAACGCATTTTCCTGGACTTGTCCTTCCGTCTTTGATCTCTGCTTTGTTTTCTCGTTTTGATACCTTGCAGCCTGTACTGACTGTTTGCCTGTTTAATGACCACGACTTTTACCTGCATACATCTGTTTGCTTCTGATTGTGACCGTTGCTTGCCTGACCTTTCTAATAAACCTGCATTTGGATCCACACCTCTGTTGTCAGAGTCTCCTTTGTGACAACAATATTCTACTAGTTTATATGGGACCTGACAGTAAACAGCTATGTTGTGTGGCAAAAAAAGAAAAAAAAAAAAGAAAAAAAAACTTTAGTATAGCTTACCTGTTGAGAAGAAACTTGAATTAAATCCTAAAATTCCATCAAAATATTTTTTTAAAACATCCACCAGTGTTTGTCCTTGGTTTATCACTGTCAGTTTCTGCATATTTTGACAAGTCATTTAATTTTGACTATACTTTTATATAAGCCAATCTGAGTTTGTTCCCCAGGTAATAAGTCAACCAGGATGCTACAACATTTGGCTTCATCTTCTAGAGTTAGCCACGCCCCAAACTCTCACTATTGGTTGAGCTGTAAGATGATTGACTTATGTACACCACTCTTAATGTTTTGATGCTGCTCAGGAAGTTCAGGGTTGCCTTATTTATAATAGTGAACAATTAACTTGGATAAGATAATTATACATATTTCAACCTTAAGTTGAATTGCAAACTTTCATTATGGTATTGAAATACTTCATAGCACGTATTTCCTTGCAGTTGTGTAGGTGTTGTTTTTTCAGTGTTTTCACTATTTGCCCCTTTTAGTTTCCTATGAATCACATATGCATCTCAGCTAATAAATTAAGCATGCATCATGCTAATGCATTAAAGTGAACAAAACTACTTTGAGTTTGTTTCTAATCAAAAATCATCACTTCGAAGCACACTTACCAAACTAAATGATACTGGCAAGCTGACAAAATGTAGTATGTTTTAAATGGCAGCTAATGTAGTTATTACAGCTATACATTTAATTCAGTTGTACCCACAGTGTCTGTGTTCTCACAGCAGCAGAATACAGATGCCTAGCTGGTTTAAGAGTGATAAATATGCTAAACGGTAGAGTCATTATATTGTTGAATCAAGTGATCTTTAAGAAACTATATTTGGGAGTGAGTTTGTGTCTGACTTGAAGTTTTGCACTCCATATTATTTTATTTTTATATTATTTTATTTGTTTTATTTTATTAATATTTAATAATATGTATATTTTTGATGACTTCAACAATATAATATTCATTGATATATTAATGTTGATATATTACATTTTATTATATTTTATATTGGAAAAAAAAGAATAAAATGATCATTTCACTTCAACTTTGCATTTTCATATATTCAAGTCTCTCCTGAAGCTGTTGTACAGTATGATCGGTACAATTCAGGATTTCTTCCTGTTAGTGAATAATATTTATCAGTTCCAAACAATGTGTGAATGTTACCATCATATGACATCCTCTGCATCTACTGTATTTCTTTTCTCTCTCTCTCTCTCTCTCTCTCTCTCTCTCTCTCTCTCTCTCTCTGCAAACATTTTCCAAGCCACTCTCCCTGTGACTTTCCCTCTCTCCACCCGGGCAGAAGCGGGAGGGGGGCGTTATCCAGGCTGGCAGCCCAGAGCACCCTTTTTGAAGCTGCTCTGAAGAGCATGGTCTAGGTAATCTCTGCTCGGCTGAAAGCCGTTTACAGAGAGAAGGAGACAGAGGAAGAGGTTATACTGGGGAGAGAGGATGCAATGGAGAGTGACGGAGAGAGAGAGAGAGAGAATGAAAGAAAGAAAGAGAGGCAGGGGATATGAAAGAAGAGCGAGAACAGAGCCCAGGCAGAGGATGATAAGGCCTGGGGGATTTCGTTGCTGTTTTGGGGTCAGATTAGGAATGGGGTCTTGCTTTTGTCACTTGAGGAGAGAAGGAGACACACATGCACACACATCAGAGAAGAAGATAGAACCGTGTTGCATTGTGGTCTCCTGAAATGAGGAGGAAAAGAAGTCCAATGGAAATTCAGGTTCCGGTTTTATTTGCTGTTTACAGAGATTTCATGGCATATGGAGTCACCAGTACACAACAAGTGTTATAACGTTTTATTTTATTTTTATGCTATTATGCATTTGTATTTTCTAAGCAAACTGTTGCTGGCAAAGCAGAAATGCTCAATTCATTTTGTCTATGTGCAAACTGAGATTTCCCTTTAAACCTTTAAAGACAGACCTGATGTGAGCTCTGAGGTTGTTCATTTGTTCTAAATGCTTTCATTAAAATCATCTGGTTGCAACACTTCAATATTTTTTTTTAATAAAACAGACATTTAAGTAGAAAAAGTGGACTTTGTATAGATCCATGATGCTGTAGGATACTTTAATATTCATTCATTCATTTTCTTTTCGGCTTAGTCCCTTTATTAATCTGGGGTTGCCACAGCAGAATGAACCGCCGATACTTTAATATATCTGTCTATATTCATATTTTTCTATACGATTCTGTAGCTGCAATTCGAATGTATTATTTGTTTATATTTTATTTATTTTGTTGTTAAATCAGTTCATTTGCAGCAGATTTGGATATTTTCCCCCTTTTGTAAGATATGCATATACTTCTTTTTTTCAGATGAAAGCTTGTAATGTTCTGATCCTTTTCATAATGACCAATTTGGTTTGGTTCATGTCTTGTACGGCTTTTACAAAGACTTTTGGAAAATTGTTTTAGGAAACCAAAGCTGCTGGACAGGCACTAATGCACTCTATTATTTACACCTTCTGGAACTATTAGTCATCAGCTCTCCATAAACATTCCACCAAAGTGGATTATTAAATTCATCTTGAAATCAGCTTACTCATAGGTCATTATTGTACATTTATTTTGAATATGATTATTTGATTTGATTATGTGCTTTGAACTGTAAGTGGTCAAGTTTAAGTGGTTGAGTTGTCAATTTTGTGATTAGTAATATCAACCAGTTTATTCCATTAATACTGTTGAGTATTTGTGAACATGAGTTTTGATGTAAGCATTATTAGTAATAGTGATATGAAGACATCAGCTTTTCTCAAGTGCAAGTTCTTTTTTTATAATCTCATTGTTCCTCTTCTATGGGTTTAAGGTCAACATAAAAGGTATGGCCTTCTTGTCAAATGTAGCCACTGATGTCATATGCTTTTAATGTTTTTACTGTATAATATTGTTTGAGCCAACAAAAATTTAATTTTTTACAGTGCAAAATCCACTATTAAGTAATCTACTCACTTTGATTGTAGTCTTAAGTTTCCTGATAGGTACATATTTGTCAGTATTTAAATACAAATAATTCCCAGCAACTGAGGCAAGGCCTGTATTTTATGTGTCAGTATTAGTGAGTTGTAGCTATGTCCAAGTGATGCTGTTTCAGAGTACACACGCACACAATTTATATCAGAACTGTGTACATTCACAGATGTATTGATACTATTAATCTATTGTTAATACTATTTAATATTGTATTTAGTCCGTTAGTAGCAACACTGTCTCTGCAGATAAAACACCCGTGAAAGAAGAATGGAATGAGTATGAAAGAGTGGACAACAGTAGAGAGAGAAAAGGGTTGTTGTTTTAGAGAATAAGTTATTCAACGGTTCTCTATTAAAGGCAGGTTAGAGATAAAGTGTTTCAATAGAACTGTCAAAACTCACATATTCAAGACAAACACTAGCCTGTAAATATGAGATTGTTTAACACAAAGATGATACATTTATGCTGTTCTAAACATGGATGTGTATACGTAGATGTGTACATCTGACTGCTTCAAATACACTAATGTCTGGTGTCTTGGAACAATCAATAACCAGTTTTCCTAGATGTTACAACATTGTGCATGAGGTTGAGATTTTAATCCCCAATGAAATTGGATGCCCTTTCAAAGGTGAGAATGTGTTGGATTGTGTTTCATAAGCGCTAACTCAATACTACAGGTTTTTAATCTGAGATACATATTTATATCTTCATTGTATGTGATCATTTTATGTAAATTAATTCATTTGCGTTAATACATTCATTCATTCGTTTCCTTTTCAGCTTAGTCCCTTTATTAATCAGGGGGCACCACAGCAGAATGAACCGCCAACTTATCCAGCATATGTTTTACGCATTGGATGCCCTTCCAGCTGCAACCCAGCACTGTGAAACACCCATACACTCTTGCAGTCACATACTTTGTGCAGAGCTGCGCCTAGACTGGGCATAGTTTGGGCATAGGAGAAATGGTCGTGTCTAACTGAGCCTGGTTTCTCTCGAGGTTTTTTAAATCTTCTCTTTCGCCAATTGGTGAAGTTTTTTCCACGGCGCTGTCACCACTGGCTTGCATGATTCGGGATCTGTAGAACTGCGCATCAATGGAAATGCTCCACAGTGTTTGGACTTTCAGTAGTGATTTTTAACCACACTACACTTAGCTAAACTGAACTGAACTTAAAATCTGAAAACTGAACTGATACTGTTTCAATTTACTATAATCTTCTATGTGAAGCTGCTTTGACACAATCTACATTGTAAAAGTGCTATACAAATAAAGGTGAATTTAATTGAATCACACAAAATCACACCCAGCACATACAATATATTTAACAACATCTATATTAATAAAAGATGTTCATATAATTAAAATCTAAAATCAAACAAAAAGTGTTGTGTCTGTGCTCTTTGAAAACACTTTTGAGTGTCTTAGACTTATACCTTATACGAATATAATTTGAATCTGCACTGGAAGTGAAAAATCAACAGGTTTTAAAATTAACAACAAATATAATGTTGTCCTGTTTATTACATTATCCTTTATAAGGCATAAGTTCTAAATTGAATACTTCCACTGTGCTTTTGCCAGCACGAAGATATTGTTAAACATGAAGTTTCTTTAAAAAGTTTTTTCTTGTGTTCCACAAACAATACACAAACAATACACAACAGCATAAGGCGTTCGAAACACACAAGAGTGAGTAAATAATGCCACAATTTACATTTCTAGGTAAATCATTTCATTATCGCGCCCCCAAAATCATTAAATCCACAAAAAAAGCATGTTGTATTGCCATGCAAAGCGCAATGAAGCTCATTATTTGCCTGCTGCTTTTGCTCCAGTAAACAATCACACTCTGACTGCAAGGTTAAATAAGGTATCTGGTTCACCCAGTGGTGTCACATGACTGACTAACAGTGAGAAAACTCTCCCAAACGTGTGTGTAACTTTTAAAAGTACAGCATCTTCCCACGTGTTCTTTATTCTCATCACATGTTCCCTCCCTCCGCTGCCTCCCAATTTCTCTCCTACCGTTCGGCTTCATCCTCGTTCTCCGTGTTTCAGTTTTCTTTTCTTGTGTTTTTCTGTATGTGCCGGCTCTTTGTCACCCCTCCCTTCTCTTAACTGTGCTTTCACAGCTGACTGTTCTCTCTCTCTCTCTCTTTCTCGCTCGTGCAGGTTCATCGGACAGAGTGACTTGCCACGCTCCGACTGCCCCCTTCTCCCCACAGTGAGTATTGTCATGCTAATTTTACTGATCGGCACCGTGTAGAGAATTTCTGTGGTCGTGGTTGCTTTTTCCGCGTTCTGCGCTTATCTGTTTTGGAGGGGGACAGTCGAATGTGTGATGCATGAGAGGAAAGAAAGGGAAAAAATGGAGATAGAAAGAGCCAAATTTATGTGTGATTGTCAGAGTTTTGAGAGTTGAGGTCTGCGTGATTGACACATGTTTGGACCGGCACTGTAAAAGTTGTGCTGTGTGGATTTGAAAGCGTTGAGCGTGGATGAAAAGCTGTTGAATCTTAAGCTAATTTCATACATGGTTAAATTAAAAAAGGCATAAATCTGAGTTGACATGTACATTAACGCCGTTCCGCCATCTGCGTGAGTGTAAACATAACATTGCTTGGTGCATATTGAGCATATGCAGGTGGAAAGTGTTTTATAGTTTCTTATTTCTTCTCAAACTATTTATGTCAGTGCTGCATGAATTTAATATTCCTTTGACCTTAAAATGCTTCAGCTCATTTGAATTATATCCTTCAATTTAAGTAGGAAAAGTCCAAGATTCTATTACAGAGCGAAGCTGGAGGGCGTTCACATTTAGACACATGCTGCTGCTTTTTTTTCTTTTTGAAATTTTCACATACCTTAATATTTTTATAATATAGTATACCTTGAAATTACAAATCCTGCCCCATGACAAAATGCCTTTATCTGCTAACTGGCAATTTAGAAGAGCACTTTTTAGACAAGGCCTGCAGGTGATAAACACACAGGGTGGTGAATTAATGGCAGCTAGGCTTAATTCAGGGGCACAAGCTAAAAAGCAAAGGAAACACTGTGTCTGATTGGTGTAAATATGCATGGATAAATGAGAGCAAATTCTTTATGCATTTATTTTTCTTATACAATTGTCTTTGTAACATTATAAATTCAATAAAGACTAATATCTAATTAATTTGCAAACTTTGCAAAACAATTATTTCACTGGTTAAGATAAAGCACCAGGTATCATGGACTAATGATGAACAACCCACATGTGACTCAAATCTGTTTTTGTCATGACAGTGTGAACAGCCCAAACCGCATGGAATCTGATCTTTTTTATTCCAATTTGTGCCACTTTCATATGTGGTATTAAATCTGATACAGATCTGATGTTTTGCAATCCGACTGTAGTGTGAACGGTTATGCAGGAATTAATGTGACTTTTACATCATTATTGGTCAACACGTCATTATTCTGTACTGGTTTGTGCTACAAACATCCTCTTGTCCTCAGCGGCATTGCAGAATAGCACACAGGGCAAATACTTTACCAAATATTAAGGTTGTTCATTTTGAATATTTTTTTTGAATGACAACTGGCTGCTCATTAACCCTTGATGAGTTGGTGGTCAGAGAGGTGCACACCACGCTTGTCATAAATGACAAATCATCATTCGATCACAAAACACTTATTTTTGATTTTAAACACTAAAATACACATTAGTACTAGCAAAACAACCATTTTGAGGTCATAAAAAACACAGTGGTTGTCTGTGAAAACTGCAATAATCATATTAGTATTAACATAATCTGACAAAGTGCTTTTCACTTCAAACAATATACACATTGTGTGCATAATTAGACATTTTATGCTGTGTGTAGTTGTACTATTATGCATGTGGGTCAGTTTAGCATCTATTCACACTGGAAATCTGATATTAGCCACATTTATAACAACAGTGTGAACAGCAATGCAAACAAATCAGATCTGAGAAAAAATTATCAGATTTGAGCACTTAGCCTCGCAGTGTTAACATAGCCTTATTCATCATCATCATCATCATAGACATCTATTAATCTAAGCTAATGTTCATTTATAAACATACTATTCTACATAAAAGGTTTTAAAATTGGAAAAATCTCCTGGATAATTAAACAGAACTACAGTATTATGGTTGTTGCAATTAAAGTGCATTGTAAAAATGAAAAAAGAAGTGTGTTGTGTGCATTGGATCAAATGTTTGTTTGTTTATTTATTTATTTTATTTAGTTATTTAGTTAGTTTTGTTTGTTTGTTTAACTCTTTGTCTGGCAAGGAACCATATATGGGTACTGCATTGACATTCATTGACATTTCATTCAAGTCATAACAATTCAAAAGTCTTGTTTTAACCCCAAGTAGCACTCCAACATTTTTTAGATGAGCATTTTTATGAATACCTTATAATAGATTAAAGACCTGTGGTCTAATTTATAACATTTGCTTAGAAACCTTTATTTTATTAGAAAGTTGATAGTTAAGTTAAATATGTTTACACAAAAATAAAACTAAAACAAACTAATGATTCATTGGATTTACTATTTTTTTTGGTTGCAAACAATTGATATGGGTTGAATTTAATCAAACATTAAATTTAGAAATGTTTAACTTAATTTGTTTGTTATTCTGCCCATATAAATGATTTTGAACCACTTTGAACATACCTTAAAAATGTAGTAAATCCAATGAGTTTTTTTACAGTGTACTTTCCCTATATTTCCCCATCAAGTTTTCCATGGGAAGTGGCACATTTTCACATTTCCACCCCCATGTTTTGTGTTTTAGCTACGTTTATAAATGTGACCCCTGAGCCTTCTGACCAATCACATTCCATTAAGCTTGTGAATGTAGTAGCCAATCAGAGGCATTCAGATTAGTCAGTACTGAAAGTGCCATAGTTTTGTTGAATGCAGTAATTCTCTCCTCATAAACAGCAAAGTTCTGAAACAGTGTAAGTTGCTCTATTTCACATCTTCAGTTTGTATAATAGGAGTTTTTTGACATCTCTAAGTCTTTGAGTTTGAGCACAGTTCCGTTCTAGACAGCAACCCTTAAATATACATTACAATTGGGTTCAACTGAAAAAATATTAAACTTTTTTATTGACACATTCTTCTATCCTACTAGTCTGTTTTATGAAGGTAGAAAAAAAAATCATGTTAAAATTAATTCTAGAAGGTAAACATTGCCCCTAATAGAAAATGTAATATTTGACTCTGGTTTATAATACTTATCCTTAATGAATTCATAACTGAATTGTTAAACATGCATTAATACAGATATATGTAGGAATTACAGCTAATCCACTATAATACTAATAGATGGTATCACATTAAATATTACATAGAAAACTTAAAGTGTTACCTATTTGCTGAACAAAAAACTGAGCTGTTCCAGAAGATACATTATTACGCATAGCATCACAAAAGAAAGTTTCACTGGAAGTGCTGAGTAAGGATAAGGCTATCTAACCTCGAGCAGACTGTTGTTATGTCTTAAAAAAGGAAAGTGTCTTGTATCATAAAAAGAAAAAACCTCCAAATAGTGCTATTGATTCGATGCATACAATAAAAGAAACAAAGATATATGTGTGAGGCTTATAATTTATTTCTTGCTTTTCTCTGCAGTCTGAGCGCTTGGCATAGCTTGCCAATGTCAGCAAACCTAACATTACTTTCTCCTCAACAAATTTGTTAGTCATTGCTCAGAGTCGGGTTCTTGCGCATGACTTGGATGGCCATTGAGATGTGGTGTATTGAAGGGGAAGGAACACACTCTGGCCCAAACCTCAGGCCTGATGACACAGAGTGAGGAAGAGCACTGGAAAGGTGAAATTCTCCTCGAGAGTTGCAGGGCTTTCAAGGTGAATTTTAACGAGAAATGTTTCACTGGTTAATCTGTACAGACAAAAGATTGTTTCCGGAGGCGATCCTTTGCTAAAAGATCCCCAAGGCTCGGCGATAGCATTGCAAAGGTTTAATCGTGAAACAAACCAGTAACCTACTCTGGTCATGTATTTTGCCTAGAGCTTTTTTGAGTACAGTGGAATCAGACAAAATGCATCCAAGCTTTTCGTGTGGAAAAAGCACACTGAAGCCTAGCTAGTATCATGTGCTCGAATTTCTGCTTTTGGCTCAGAGGGTCTTTTTTTCTATTATTGTCAAATGAACCAGATGCATAGTTTGTTCTTTGTGGCATGTCGATGCCTTTAAATTGCGTGATCACTTTTTTCAGCATACACTTTGTTTACCACTCAAAATCTCGCAAGGAGTTTAAACTTGATGTATACTGTAGATTGGTTTTAATGTGATATGAGCTCTGTTACCTTAAATGTAATACCGTAAATTTTATACCTTTATACCAGTGACTGTGCACAAAGACCAATAAAACAGCAACGTGTTCAATAGATGTCACCATATTTGGAAAGACCATGCACCCATTGGTTAAAGTGACTGACTGACAGATAGCATATGCAGAACTTTAAAACACTCAACTGCTTTGTTTAGATTTTAGTAACTATAACTCAGACTTTTTATACAGTTTGTGGTCTCAATTTATTTGTAATACTGTAAGCTATCACATCGTCTTGCTTTTAACTACAAAAACCACGTTTTTCGCGTGTAAGTAACATAGTAAACAATGTAAACAACAGGTCTCCAGCAGAAACAGTGACATACACAAACGAATAACCGTCCGAAATTCAACACTATTGTGTCTTTAGACTAAATGTGTTTGATGGGATGGTGTTCTGAGGATTATTTCACATCTAATAAGCGTGTGCTGTACAACTTAAACAATTTTAGCAAATATTATCTTTATAAGGTTTCCATTGAAAAACAACTAGCTACAATTGCTGGTTGAGGATTGTGGTTTTAGACTGATGTATAGTTTTTCAAGATTACTCGTGTTTTTTTTATGTAATCTATTTGTAAACACTGCAATGTTAAAAAAGCATCCAGTGCGTCCAAGTCCTGGAACAAATAAGCCTTTATTGACTGCTGGATTGCATTGTCATTGTATTTATTCTGTATTACAATTGCAATACAATTAATTGTAAGAATTGCTATTGTGAAAATAAATTCTAGGAATAAAATATTGTTGCTTTATATAAAATAATTTCTGACCCTAGTTCATAATACATCAATAAATGAATAAAAATTGGAATGTTAAACAAGCAGTAATATATTAACACTAATCCAGTAAAAGAAATGCTATTGCGTAATTAAAAAATGCATAAATGGCCTCGGGTAAATAATTAATTATTTAAAAATGTATTGTTTAAATAATAAGTGGTTTTATTTTGCATACAATACACCGTAATACATGCAAACTTTCATTAATAAAAAAATGTGGATTTTTCAAATGCATGTTTTTTTTTCTTCTTAGCTACACATAACATCATATCCTTGTGCATTCCACCATATGTGTGAGCACATGCCTCGCTGAAATCTTTAGAGAGTGAATCCATGCACCAGTAACACCCCTCCAGCATCTCGAAAGCCCTCATGTTGTGACATTTTTGCTGCGAGACAGTGTAAAGTTCTCTTTTTGAGGCTCTGTCACAGTTTTTGCCCTGTGTAATGTAGTTTTGATACAGAGACTAGATCAAATACTCTGTGATCTTTCACGCTTAAATTATTTAAGGTCCCAAGATTTTTAAATTTAATATCATGCACATCGATATCTAGCCTCTCTCTTTCTGGGGATTAGACTCGCTCCTCAATAAAATATGATGCGGGTCTGGTTTTTACATTGTGTCATGTTGCCGTTTTTCTGCTCATTTGGAATGTGACTACTTGTTTCTTTTCCTTTATTTATTAGGCCTGATGGCTTACCTTTGAGACAGATCGATGCTGTCAGTCACTATAAATGAGAACCACTCCACCAATTATAGATGATTAAGTTAGCCTCCGCCAGTCAGAAGGCTCAAATCCCAGGTGTTTGTGAACTGCTCATCTGCCTGTGCAGAATTTGCCTGAATACCTGAAAGGAATTACAAGGGTGGCGTTACTCATCATGTCGGCCCAAAAATGAACCGTGCAAGCTTGACAATTTCAGTTTGTCAGACGCTCAGCAGAACATATGGAAGTTTCATAAAGTAACATGAAATAAATCTGCAAGACAACATGTCTGTTCCATTCCATTAGATTTATAAATTTGTGTGACACTCTCAACATATGTGATGGAATCACAAATAGATTGGGCCCTTTCACAGTACAGCAGATGAAAAAACGTTTAACCTGAGCATTTATTTATTTCCAGTGTTCGGTGTAAAGCATTATGAGTAACACGCGTTATGTGATAATATTACTTTTCCAAAGTAACGAGTAATATAATGACTTATAAAAAAATAAGTAATATTATTTGAGTTACTTTTTTTTTTAAATGTAATACGAGTTAATTTTTACCTTGCTTAATTGGCTTTTACAAAATATATTGTGGAATAAAAATGACCTTGATCAGGTTGAATCACACACTTAATGATAGAGCGTGCTTTGAGGCGACAGTCAGGTCATGCTCATCATCATCATCATCAGGTCTCTTTTTACACAGCATAAGTCGGTCGACTGTTCTACTAACTGAATCTACTAACTGACTAACGGTTCTACTAACTGATATGGATCTATTTTGAGTCAGAGCGGGTATCAGGTATGTAAGTACATACTGAAGACCATTTCACAACAACTCCAATCAATTTAATGAACAGGTTTGACCGTTCACTTTGAACATCCGATTCAAACAAATGAGAGGCCTAAGAATTAAATTTTTTGCAATGGATTTTTATTTGGAACTCATCGAAGAAAAGATGTGGATTTTTGTTAAGTGTAGATTATGTGCACATAAAACTGACAACTAAAAAATTTTAAAAACTAGATGCGAAGCACTACACCCGCACCCCACCTACAGCTATGATTGACATCAGTTCACGGTCACCAGGTAAAACAATTAATTTGACTAAACTAAAAATTGCTTTTGTTGTTGAGGTGATGCAGCCACTGTCTAACGTTACAGTGGAAGCAACTACGTTTTGTAATATAGCGCAATTTTATTTATCTTTTTTTTTTTTTTGGTAAACAATTTACACACTTGTTAGGGCCATGTAAAGCAATTTAATCAATGTATAAAGCTCAAAGATGTATTTTGATTTTTTTATCATCTTACATTTTGCTATTAAACATTTTAAAGGTTTAAAATCTGTTTTTGCCTTAATACATTATTTCATGTTATTCCTCTTAGGCTTTATGGCAATCTTTATCTCAATGGACAGTGAATGTATCACTGTTAATAACACAAAGCATTCAAGGCAAACACAATACTTTGCATGCTTTCATTAATCTGTATATATACAGCATGTATAGATCTGGGCTCAGAAAGCTCTCAAAATATAATTTTATCCTACATTTCTTAAAGGAAAATGGGACACACTTTTTTTGATGGTCCGTTTGTTGAATTTAAGTTGCATTGCATCTACATGACAACTAAATCTCATTAGATTATAAGTAGACTGTTAGGTTGGGGTTAGGGTTAGTGTACGTTGACATGTACTTGCAAAGTTTCCTATAGTCAGTTAAATGTCTGTTGAAGGAACAGTATCAACAGATATTAAGCAAACAGTCTACTAATACTCAAATGGACCATTAAAATAAAGTGTTACCAGAAAATCAAGGTGTAGGTTATATAGGTGCTTGTTCAATGCAGAGCTTCTCTATAAAAAAGGTGAACAAAGACCTGCAAGTTCTGAAAGTGATCAAACCTCAGACAGGTAAGGAAAAGTAATGCAAATGTAGCTCAAAAGTAATATAACACATTACTTTCCATAAAAGGTAACTATAAGTAACATCATTAGTTACTTTTGTGGGAGTAACTCAATATTATAATGCACTACTTTCAAAAGTAACCTTCCCCAACACTGTTTATTACTCTTTGCGGCTAAGGAATAAACACACAGTTAAATAATTTATCATTAAAAACTTTTTAAAGTCTTTCAGCACGTACTTTTGTTAATGCACTGACAAAAGCCGCATTAGTTGTTTGGGCTAGTTGTTGATTTCTGTGTTATTATGGCTACAAATTAAATCAGCAACCACCATAAAAATTTGCACAGACTTTGGCTTCACACGCTTGCAAACATGTAAGGCAAACACAGCAGTGAATTAGATGATAATATCCCCGTTTTGTCATCTACTCGTTTTTCTTTCATATTATCAAGGAAATCCTCTTACGTGCCATAGTTGCAGTAAAGTTGACACTTGTCAGAGCTACAACCGAGCACCTCTTTGTTCTACTACTCTGGCTGTGTTTGTGTGTGTGTGTGTGTGTGTGTGTGTGTGTGTGTGTGTGTGTGTGTGTGTGTGTGTGTGTGTGTGTGTGTGTGTGTGTGTGTGTGTGTGTGTGTGTGTGTGTGTGTGTGTGTGTGTGTGTGT
>CAIGQZ010001474.1:688230-702539 GCA_903798205.1 Danio tinwini | reverse complement strand
TACTACTACTACTACTACTACTACTACTACTACTACTACTACTACTAATAATAATAATAATAATAATAATAATAATAATAATAATAATAATAATAATAATAAACAATAGTCCATTTCTCTTTGGACTTAAAATAATTTAAGTAATAATTTTACACAGAAAAAATGACTAAACAATTAATAAACAAATAAATAAATATAAGAAATAATAAAAAAATAGTATATGCCTAATGTAAATCTAAGCTAGCCAAGTATTCCCCTTTTAAAGTGAACAAATGCAATCAAATGCTGCTGAACCTCTGTCTGAAAGGTACTTCTGATCAACTATATTGAACTTGTTTGGTATTTTCATGTTGTGTTTTTTTTTTCGTCTTTGGAGTAGAAATGTGTATATTCCATACAAAGTATGAAGCTGACCAGTCAGTTCTTGTCACATGACTTGCGGCGTGCTCATGCCATTCTTTTAACTAGGTGCACCTGGTAAGCGTGAGCACATTGCACTGCATGCACATCACTCCCAATATGTATATATGAGTGAAAAGAAATAACAAACTTGCCCGTACAAAAGACACAATACGTAAACGGTCCTGTTTACTCAGCCATAGTTAATTCAGTGTGTGCGCATATTAGCTTCAGTGTACAAGCTCGGAACTTTAAACTAGCACACGTTGGCATAACTTTGTTTAGTTGCAGCAATTTTGTTCCTTGCAGAAACACAGTGTTGAGAAGCCTTTGCGATTAATTAACTGTGACAAATTAAAGTGCAGTTAATAGTGAAATTGGTTATTCATAGCATCCCTAATATTGACATTATTTTTTGTATCTTACATATTTGTAGCAATTTTACCAGCTTAAATGCAGTTAAGATACAGTAACAGATATGGAATTCAACTTATTTTTAAACAAATTTAATATGGATGCGACAATGAACCTCATTGGTTCTTAGGCTTCCATGACCAAATTGGAATGCTGTGTTTGTAGATTAAGATTATATGTAAATTAATGCCTAAAGTAAATATGTTTATCATATAAATTGGATATGTATTCTTAGTAGATAAAAGAGCTCTATTCGAATGGATTTTAATGTTTTTTTTTTTGTACTTTTGGTGAACATTTTGGGTAGACAGACTTTTAAGGAAAAGACAGAAATCTCTGTTTTAATTAAAATACCCTCATTTTGTTCTCAAAATAAACACCTTTCTAATGCGTTTGAATTGATGATGGTGAGTAAATGATTATTTGGGTTTAGGTTATCCCTTTATTTCTTCCTTAAACTAGTAACGTGACTAGTATCATGCAAGCTCTACTGGTTTATGGTGCAACTACTGTAAGTAACCTATATAAATCCTTCTTATATTTTCTGTAGGGCGATGCTGCCGGATGAGCAAAATACAGTACTTAATGATATCGGATGCCAGTTGCATCAAAACATCTTCTTTTTTTTTTAAAGTACAAATAAACTTGCGTCTTGCCCTGCAGAATTAAAGAGTGCAGAAACATAACTCCACCACTGCCTTTGATGTGAAACAGTCCTCTCCGTCTCAACTGAAGAGGATTTTGGCAACAATTCCCTTTGATAGAAAATACCTGGGCGTTTCTTAGTCAGAAAGTGTGTGGGCTTTTGATGTTGTGATCTTGTGAAAAAGTTTTTTGTTGTTGCTTTAGGGACGAAAGTCTGTTCTGCTCCACAAGTTTGTGGTGGGACGAAAATTAGTCAGCTGAGCGCCGGAGAGATTGATGTGTTTTATGTCTTCAGGAAGGGTGGTTGGACCTCATTGCATTCAAGTGGGTTCACAATATGTCTCGTATGTTGCATGCTGTGCGCTATGACAAGTTGTTAGGCACAGTTACTTGTGCTGGTGTTATACTTTTTTAGTTTTAGGAGATCAATCTAAAGTCAAACTAATAAAAACAAATTGGCTGGTAAGAACAAAGTTGGAAACTTTGCTCAAAGTGGGCCGGCAGAACTATTCTGTTCAAAGCTTCACAAACTCTAACTCTCAAGAGCGAAGATTTTGGGTTGGATCATTAAGTTTGGTGCAGTTAGTTAGTTTAGAATTCATTTGAAGGGATCAAAGCATTTGAATTAAATCTTTAACCAATGTGCAATGATTACAGGCAGGCAGTGATAATACATGAGAGATCTTGAATTGATGAACAGATAGATTAGTTGGTTTGTCAAATGCATTAATGTTATGCTTCTTAAAGTATATATTCATTAAAATTTATATTAATGTATATTTATATTGAAAAGCTATTTGTTCATGGGAAAATTAGGACAGTTAATTATTTCTAATTTTGTCCACCTTGTCTCACACTGTTTGCCTGCTTGGTCACTCACAGCAAATTATATCTAGGAGCCAATAGCTAGACTGTACAATAGGGCCTGTAACATCCACAATGCATCTCTCATGCTTTATCAGTTCAAAACTACATTATAAACACAGGCATTAAACTGTACTATCACATTTTAAATAGTGCTACTTCAGCAGCCCTTTGTGATTTGGTACCAAAACTTAATACAAGGACTGATCATTCCACCAGATCTTTAACAAATGGGTGTTTGCCATTACCGGCTTTTAAAAACTGTTATGGACAGAGATCCTCATTTTATTTATTCACGAAAGCCTGGAAAGAGATCCCACAACGTCTAAAAACAATACCAGCACAGAGACTTTTTTAAAAATCCCATGCTCGTCACCTGATGGTCAACTATTGCTGTAGGCACTGAGATAGCCTGTTTCTCTTTAGTTTGTATATCTGGTGATTGTTGGTACTGTTTTCATGTGTTGATGGATAAGATGTTAAGGGTGTTTGTATGTTCTGCTGAAAAAACAGCATTCATGCTGAGTCAGGCCAGATTATCTTTTAGTCTTTTCCTGTAAAAAAAAAATATAAATAAATAAAACAATTCACATGTGGTCATGCATCGAAAATGATTGTTGAAATGGTCAGGAACAAATAAAAACATACAATATGCCTTGATATATGTGTGGCTAATATCTCTTAAATGCTTTAATACTTCTTAAAAAAATTAATTGACTATTACTAACCAGTTGGCATTTCTATGTGGAGTTTGCATGTTCTCCCCATGTTCGCTTGGGTTTCATCTGGGTGCTCTGGTTTCCCACACAGTCCAAAGGCATGCGCTATAGGTGAAATGGATGAATTAAATTGTCCGTAGTGTGTGTGAATGGGAGTGTATGGTATTTCCGCTGCATAAAACATATGCTGGAGTAGTTGGTGGCTCATTGCGCTGTGGCGACCCCTAAAATAGAGACTAAACTGAAGGGAAATAAATGAATGAATGTTACTAACCAGTTGCATTTGTAATTAGTATGGTCAGGCAATTGATTAAACATGATGATCACAAATTTATAAAAACAGAATATTATGATATGTTAGTTGCTTAAAGCTGTCCTCTTGTAAGGAAACAAATGCACATGTAAATGCAAAGTTTTAGAGCTAAATTGAGTAAATAGGTTTACCACAGTTGATAATTTATGCAAATAATTAAATGCTATTTAAATGTATGCAGTGTATTTTGTATATTTGCATAACACGCAATATGCAGCACGAGCAGAACTAGCACTGATTGTTTTTTGCTTTAAGCCTTGTAAACTAGCTGAAATGTAACCAAATTGCCTGGTAAGAACTAAACACAAAACTTTAAATAAACGAAAGCCTCAAATTGAGATTGTCTTATTTCAATGCTAGCCTTAATCTCTGCCCAGAAAGTGATTCCTCAGAGTACCAGTAATGAGTTGTACTTCATTTTCCATTATATCAAGTAGTCAGGGAAATTTGCGTGTCACGTGAACAAACCCCCCAACCCCCACTTCATTCATTTTCAGATTTTTTTCACAATACTATAAAGGCCCTACAAGTGGGATGTTGTAAATGCGCTTGATTGTGTAGAGAAACAGAGTGGTGTAAAAAGCGAAAGTAGTTCGGAATGCTGTATTTTACCGTCTCTTTGCGATTGTGCGTTGATAAAAGCTGACAGATCTTTTTCCTAAGCGTAGGCAGCCTGATGACAGTAGACTATTCACAGTAAGGCACTGATCACTCTCTTTCTCTCTCCATTCGCCGCATGAAAGAGGGTTTCGACGGCGCCGTACCTTTTGTGTCATTTCACGGCCTGTGTTTTTTCATCAATCGTAGCTGCGAGTAACTTGTAAAGCAGCTCAGCCGTGTGTCTGTCACGCCTTGCACTTCATTCCGCTCTCTCTTTTTCTTAGTGCGGAGGGAAGGTCTTCTTCACTTGAAAATGGGGGAAACTTTTAAATTAGGCACTTACACAACAAAGGCTTTTCTACAATTCTTACAGCAGCGGCCACCCCCCTCCTCGTCTTTACTCACTCGTTTCATCACCTACATCCTTTCATTTTGGTGGGATATTTGTCGGAGACTCTGCAGACTGCATAAGTAACGGGAGTTAATGTTTGAGGGACACCTGCGCCGATGGTCTATAATAAGAGGTCTCACTAAGCCAAGGGTTTCCAAGGATATGAGCTCTTTAAACAAGCTCTCGCTGTACCGCGAGATTACTTAGTTAAATATTATCAGCAGGCCCATCCATCTTTGCACATTGTATCACTTGAACTACAATATCTGACCTTCAGCGCCAACTTGTAATTGAACTTGCTCGCTAGAGTTTGACTTATGCTGGCTTTGCTGGAACACATCTCAGCGTGACTACATTATCGTGTCCTCTCTTCATCTCTCGGATTTTCCTCTTCACCTTCCCTTGCTCTCGTCTCCTGCCGCAGGAAAAGAAAAATCACAGATGAGATCTTAATTGTTTCTCTTAGACAGTAATGAGATTAAATGGAGAGCAAATGGACACTTTTGCTCTTGAGGGTAGGATCGCTTACTGTATATCTCCGCTAGATTAAGAAGACAGCGGGTCTCATTCACAAATAATTGTATGGATTGGTTTGTGTTTGTATGCACAGGAGAGAGCTTCTTCTTTATAATATCCACCTAATTCAGAGTTTGTTCTTAACCTTGTTCGAATAATAATGGATTTCAAGTTTTGGAAATGAGGAGCACTATGCAAAGAGGTTGGTTATTTGCATAAACACACCCACCTCCATATAAAGGTTTTCTCTATATAGGATTTATTCACTCTCATCAATCCTTTAAGCATTGCCAAGTGTGCCGTTCTGTAAACCAATTCTAAAACCCTTTGTGTAGAGCTGGATTACATACTGCACCTCTAATTAGTCACTTTTTGCAACTCATGTTTCCTTTTTTATTATTAGTAAGCATGAACAAAATGATTGAAATGGAAGCCGCGTTTACATATTTAAGTTATAAATATTCTTCTCAACTTTATATTTAAAAAAAAAAAGAAAAGAAAATGATACTTTCCCTTGTGTTGATTTATGCTCCTACGATATCTCACATCTCTGCAAGGAGTGCTATTGATAAGATCTTATCAGCATATGTTGTCATTTTTGACATGTTTTAAATAAATTAATGTATTAAGCAGTAATTAGTGTCTTCGAAGACTAATTATTTACATTAGTCGTTATAGCTCTAATCACTTTTCTTATAAACAATTGCTCTTTTTTTTTTGGAAGACTTCAAGAACAAAGTTCACTGAAATATTACAGATTAACTCCTGATCTATGCTAGAACAAATTACTTTCTTCTCTTAGGAATAAAAAATGTACTTGAAGCAAATTTATTATTATATTTATTAGTTGTAGTAGCTTTTTAAATTATTATTTTTATTTTTATTTTTTGTCTTTGTGAAAGCATAAGGCAAGGTTTATTTATATAGCACATTTCATACACATTGGTAATTCTAAGTGTGTTACATAAACAAGAATAAAAGAAACAAGAAAATAAAAATTATTAAAAGAATTGAAATGATTAAAACAGATAAAAAAAACAGATTCTAAATGAAAATAAAAAGAAAGACATAATAGTGCAATCTGTTGGATGTAGCACAGTGCTCATTTGGTAAAGCATAGCTAAACAGATGTGTTTCAAGTCTTGATTTAAATGTACCTAATGTTGGAGCACATCTGATCATTTCTGAAAGCTGATTCCAGTAGCAGGGGACGTAGTAGCTGAAGGCACATTTACCCTGATTCACCCTTTATAGACAAGTAGTAATACTTTCAAATGTATTCCGAATGTAACTGGGAACCAGTGTAAAGACCTGAGGACAAGTGTGTTATGCTCTGATTTTCTGGTTCTAGTCAGAATCCTGGCAGCAGCGTTCTGGATCAACTGCAACTGTCTTGACTGTCTTTTGGGAAGGCCAGTGAGAAGTCTATTACAGTCATCCACCCTGATGGTGATAAAAGCATAAACAAGTCCTCAATGGAAACAAAGCATCTAATTCTTGTAATGTTTTTGTGATGATAGTCTGCTTTGACATGACTACTGAAATTTAGATCTGACTCCAGTATCAGACCAAGATTATTAACATAATTTTTTGTTGTTTGACACTTAGAGGCAATGTACGCATTCACCTTTTGAAAAAAAAAATAAATTTACAGTTTTTAGGAGATATTTCAACAATTACTCAAACTAGACACTACCGGCTAGTTTGTCTTACAAATCTTGAGAGAACGTTTGAGAAAAAGCTGACTTATCTCCAGACCAATGAAACCTCACCTTTCCTTTTTCCCCCTCTTCTTTCTCTTTCCTTCTCCATATGGCTCTTTTTGCCAACAGCAAGGATTCTATTTTAAGAATATTTTTAGATTTAGTGCGGTACCACTTAAAGAGTGGGCTTTATCATATCTGTGAAGTTTGCCTGAGTCTAAACAGGGGCTGGTTATACTCCAGAGACTCGCGAGCACTCATTTTCCCTTTTGAGCTGACTCCAGTAAATCATTTGACACCACGTCTTAAAAGAGATGCGTGCATCAAATCTGAATTCACCACAACAAAAGCACCCATTGCTTTCCAGTGAAATCCAGCGGCTCTGGCGATGGTGTGTATTGGAATTCCTCAGGGCACAGTGTGAATGGAGGCCTGGAAAAAGATTCAGCCCTTCCCCGTAGGATAATTGCTCCTCTCCCAGATGAGCTGTGCTGAATTGCTCCATACACAGTGTCGGAGGCGGCTGTAATTCTGTCTGAAATTTCACATTTTGCTCAGAGTCCCGCTGTGGGTGCAGATCTCCTGCTGGGGACTCGACTAAACCTTCCGCAAGACTAAAGCTCGGTCCCTCGTCTGCTTCTGATGGCATATGGCCGAGGGCGATTCTAGGATTTCAGCCTTAGGGGGCTCATCCCCTTACCTGAATAAGAGATGTTGTGGCTCAGAGGAATGTTTCTTACAACAGTTCATGAGTTCAAATCAAAATCAGTTTCTTTTTTTAATGGAACAACTAATTAGTAAAACAAATGAATAAATAAAAATATTTATATACTGTATATTTACCAATGCTGTAAGGACTATAAGGATGGTAAATGGAGAAGATTAAGTATGACAGCTGTAGACAATATTTTCTGCGACATGAGTAGAACAAAAAATGTTTGTTATTGTATCTTATGCCAATATTTAGTATTTTGTAATTATATTTTTAATTTTAAAATGTTCTTTATCAGATTACAGTTACTTTTTGTTGATTACATTATTATAAATTATTCATTCAATAACAGTAAATTATTCATAAATTGATTCATTCAAAGATAGAAAATAGAAAAGACATTAGCTTTAACAGCTTTGGGTTAATTTAAGAAAGTTGTATTTCATAATGATTAAAACCTTTATTTAGGAGCATTTTCTGTAACACTTTAAATTAATAATTAAGGCCCCGTTTACACTAATACCTTTTAGTTTTAAAACGCATAACTTTTGCTACGGTTACACCTTCCGTCTATAAATTTTTGAGCCCTAAAAAAAAATTTTTCGAAAATGCTGAGGAGGCTGTTTTGGTTTTAAATCGCTGCTGCTCTGAGTCAGTGTGGATGGGGATAAATGGAGACATCTGAAAATGGAGGCTGATTGGGGCTTTTTTTCAATATTGAGTACACAGTTCAGTCTTGCATGCTTTACTTGTAAGTTCAGACTTCGCCAGTTTGATAAGGAAAACAAACTTCAGAGGACACAACGGGTAAATCTTCAAAAAGAACAGTGTACTTTATTACATCATTCCCATTACTCTGGCTACTATCGTAAAAATAAACTGAAAACATGATATAAAGAACTGCCTATTATTATTTGATATTACCAACTTAAAACACACCAAAAATATTGAGGCATCATGTAGCTACAAATTTATATGATTGTCAGCTTCACTGCATGCATGTTTATAACAAAACGGAGCCTATAAAATAACTGCCTTCTTTCATTTTCATTGAAAAATATTAATAAATCGTGAATTGTTTTCGTTCTAAAACGCCATTATAAAACTAAAACGTATTAATTTAAACGGGGCCTGACATGAACAACACTTGTGTAGCATTTTTTCATCATAGTTCAACATGAATAAAATCCAACGCTGTGCTTGTTAACATTAGTCAATGCATGGTGGGTTAACACGAACTAACAATAAACAGCTGTATTTTCATTAACTCGATGCTGGAATAGATGTTTGCTCATTGATTTTTGTATCGATTTACTTGATTCACATTTCATACATTTTCTTAGCACAATTATTGAAATTGAGGTGTATACATCCTCTGAAAGCTGAATAAATAAACTTTCCATTGATTTGTTAGAATAGGATACGGATGGCTAAAATATAACTATTTGAAAATCTGGAATCTGAGTATTCAAAAAATCTAAATATTAAATATTGCTTTTAAAGTTGTCTAAGTGTAGTAGCAATGCACATTACCAATAATAATAATAAAAATTTGATATATTTAGAGCTGGGAATTTACAAAATATCTTCATGGATATGGAACTTCATTGAACTGGATTTTTGCTTAATATTCATTCATTCATAAATTTTTCTTTGACTTAGTCCCTTATTTATCAGGGGTCGCCACAGCTCATCACACTTCATCCAATTAACCTATAGGGAAATATTCACCTGTGGGGGAAACCAGAGCACCCGGAGGAAACCCACTGCTAACAAGGGGAGAATATGCAAACTCCACAAAGTTATACTAACTGACCCAGCTTGGACTCGAACCAGCAACCTTCTTGCTGTAAGACGACAGTGCTAACCACTGAACCACCGTGCTGTCATTTTTGCTTCATATTTTTGGCATAAAAGAATAATCATACATTGCATTTTTGACCATTGGCAAAAAATATACCCAGGCATTGTAAGACTTTTGTGGTTCAAGGGTCATATATTGTAATTAACTGCCAAAAATGCTATTGTTTATTCAGCCTATCATATAATTTCATTCATTTTTTTTGCCTATTGTTATAACAGAAACAGGCTACTTATTATATCCTTTTAAAACAATAGAGTAGTTGATAAGCTCAGTTTAGGTCTATCTTTTCACAGGTCATGGTGTTTGCCCCTTTCCCTGCTCTTTTTATGGTATATCATCTCCACATTCATACATACACATGCATGATTATGGCTTTAGGGTTGCGCTGCATGTGCAATATTCATCTTCCTTCAAATAATATAAGAGCTCAACTATTATTCATTGAAGTTCTGACCTTACAGAAACTCCTTTGAGATTGGGCCGAGCATGTTATGCTGTTAAAGGAAATAGAAATACTTTGTTGTTTCTCTCTTCTGTTTCCCAACTGACATTTAAAATGGGCTTTTTGATTGAGTGTGGTGTTTTAACTTGAAGGTTTAAGTGTTTGCTAACATATCCTGCAGCGTCAACACTAGCATCCCTGGCTTAGGCTCATTAGCATAGTGAAGCGTTGCCTAGAGAGGGTGGCGCTTCTGCCAGCGCTGTGCAGTGAATTGTATTTGCCCTTTCTTGGTGGATGGGAAAGGGGGGATACCCAATCTCAATTCCACACATGAGTCATGAATTCAGCCGCGATGTGTGAATATGGCTCACGTTCAGGGCCTGGCTGGAACTGAATCTAATTGGATGCAATCGACTTTGAATGCTGATAAAACACTTGATTAACAGTGCTACAACAAGCCCTGTGATTAGCACCAACTGGTAGTGTCCGGTCTTCTGTGTGCATCCAGGGATTGACTTTGGGAGACAACGCGGGCTGTTTTAGTGCCAAATAAAAGTTAGACAAGATTGCCCTTATTAGCTCACTTTGTACAATAGTTAGTTGTGAGTGGACCTCAAATCTGATTGGCTGAGAGGTCTTTCCAGCTGTGCTATATTCTATCAGTATCACCATGGAAGTCCTTTCACTGGTTGTTTTACTCTGTTTATAGCATTTCTCTCAGGGATTGTCATTGTGAAAGAACAAAGCTACTGTAATTTTTACTAATATTGCTGTTGATCCGTATCAGCTTTTTAGATAATGATGTAAATGTTTAGGTTTTACCAACATGTTTTGTTTATAAAGATATTTTGAAAATGGCTTCAATGTTTTTAAATATTGGAGCTCCATGTGAACTCATGAACCCACAAAAGCTCCTTTCCTCAGCCACTTGCTCTGGTATTTGCTGCTGACCCTGGTGGTTGTTTCTATAGTGGTTAAACATAAGATATAAAAGCCCCTTTCACACAGTAATACCGGTAAGTATGTGGAAATTTTCCGGACACCCATCCAGTCCAAAATACCGGTAAATTCTGACATCATCAACCAGAAATTACCTCTTAATGGCTGCACTTGTATTTGTAAACATAGAAGCGGTCAGACTTTTGTTGATGGTTTTACTTTTATTTAAAGCTTTAGCATTCATGCACCTGCTTTGTCCCAGAGACATCCTAAGGCAGAAGCGCAAACCGCAGGTAAATGTTTACACATTTGACTACATTACAAAATCTGTGGATGGATAAGTAGTGTGAACAACTTTGATGAAAACATGGGGGAACACTTTTGCATGTCGAGATGTACATAATATGTGTGTGTGCTGGTGCTCACCGGAGCACACCTTTACTTTACGTGCACATGCGTTAAGCAACTAAAGCAGAGCTTGAAGGTAAACAAACAGCGGTTTATCATATGCATTTAATCAATAATTTTTTACACTGTTAGCATTAAGAAGGAACAAAGAAACGTTATCTGACTAACAACTAGCAGCTAAATGTGTTTTGAGAAATATTCAAAGGCTTGTATTTTCATAAACAGTGCGGATATGAATGCGTCTAAATCTTCTGATTGGCTGGAGTAGACGTCTCACGTCAGCTCATTCTAATCGTGAACGCACTCTTGTCAGCAATTTTCCTTCTGCGTTCACATAGAGCAGCAATTTACTGCCATTTTCAAAAAGGGCCTGTTCACACATACAGACCTTTTCAAAAAATTCCTGGTAATTTTCCAGAAAGGTCTTGTTGGAAAACATTTTTTTTTTGTCTCTTTTTCTTTTTTTATCAAATAATTTTTTGTATTGGTCATTTAAAGGTCATATATTAACTAAAGTTTTTTTCAAGTCTGATATGTTTTGCATACTAATGAAGCATGTTTGCAGAAGTAGATAAACGCTTGTCCAAAATTAATTTCAGCTCTGCAGAAACTTCCTGTCAACAGAAAGGTGTTAAAACGGAACAGAATATGTGCAGTTGAGAAAAAGTCTTATGCTTTTTTTGTTGTGCAGAACATTTGTAGAAAAAGAGGACTTATGTCTGGAGTGCGGCCAGTGGAGAGCTGGACAATGTTTGACAAGTGACGAATTTCATTAAAGGGCACCTAGGTTACCCCTTTTTCCAGATTTAATATAAGTCTTTTGTGTCCCCAGAATGTGTCTGTAAAAGTTTCAGCTCAAAACACCCATAAGATTATTTATTATAGTTTTCACTAGATGGTTTTATAGCTCTCAATAGATTTTTGCTGTTTTTGTGTACTGCACCTTTAAGGCTAGTCCTCCCGCCCACCGTTTCCACGTGCCTCATTCTCCACCCTCGGCTGCCTCAGACAACTGACACAGACATAAAGGAAGCAGATCTCACGTAACGTTTGTGACAAAAAGTACAGTAAGAGCTTTATCAATGATTATTTGGTGCATTTGTTGTGTGAAGCTGCAGGATGAGTCACACACGATGTCGTTACAAAGTTCACGCACACACACAGACACACACACACACACAGCGCAGACACACGCGCACATACATACAGTGCGTGCGTTTAGCTTTGCACTGTCTTTGCACGCAAATGTGACAGGATACAGGTTAATCTTCACTGCTGTATGGATATCTGTTACGTTAATGTACAAAATAAACCTGATTTAACGTCCACAAACCGGGATTGAATCGTCTTTTATTATTGTTCTGACACGCGGCTGTGGTGATGAAGTAAAGCTGAAGTAAATCTCTGTAATTCATTACAAACATGCACTGTTTTAAAACATTTTAAACTTGTCAAACTCACTCTTGATCACATTTGATGATGATTGATGATCCTAAACTGAACAGACCTTTTATTTAGGGTTGATTTGCGCACGTCCTGTCTTGTGGATATGATTACAAACGTTACTACGGAGACATGTTAATACGCAGCTGTCAATCAATATTGGTGGGCGGGGGGACCGAACTCCTACGTCAAGTTGCAGTTGGTCTCAAAACAGCTCCAATTGGTCCACCGTTTTTATGTTGTTAAATTAAAAAAAAAGGACTGGGTGTGTTTATATCACCCCAATATGACAGTCTATACACTATACCTACACATATGTCTGTCCAAACAGCGTGAAAAGTAGATTTTCTCCATAGGTGCCCTTTAAACTCCACCTGTTATATATCAGTTTCCTATATAAGTTGAAGTCAGGAAATGAAAGTTGTTGCTCACCTCCTGAATGTAACTTTTCCACTGCATTGAGGATAGCAGAATTCTGTGAATCAAATTATTAATTTGTATCCAATAAATTGTTACGATTTTTGACATTGAAGAAAAACCTCTCCTGATCTTTTTTATTGAACACGCATGGAATTGATTGGATATTCCAACAGTCTGTATGTGTGAAAGGGGCTAATGATAATGCTTTAGTTTAAGTACCAATTCTAACTGTTAACTAGTGGCTTATTACCTGCCTATTGTTTAGATACTGTTTTTTTATTTGGACTTATAAAGTACATATTCTGCCAGGTCTTATTCCTTGATCTGTAATCCTACTCAATACCTAAACCAAACTACTATATTCATACATATTAATAAATAGCAAATTAGCAGTTTACTGAGGCAAAAGTCATAGTTTATTATTAGTTAATTGTGAGAATTGTACCTTACAATAAAGTGTAGCTAATACCCAAACATTTAAATAGTCATCATTTACTCTGTCTTATGTTAGATGCAAAGAACATATTCTGAATTATGTTGAAAGCCAGTATCTAGTATCCATATTTTTTCATGGATGTGAATGACTACAAATCCAACATTTTTCAAAACATCTTTTGTGTGTGTGTTTAACAGATGAAACTCATAATGGTTTAAAACCACTTGAGGGAGAGTAAATGTTCATTCTTGGGTGAATTATCTCACTGTATAATAGTGCTGTCTTTGTGTTTTTAACTGAACTGCTTCACAACTTTAATAGCTATTGTTGCTTTTTAAATAAATTAGCATTATATTATATTTGGTGTTGAGAAACTGTCCTTGTGCTAGTGATGACAATTGACTTTAGTGCCGGTTATATTGTTATGCTAATAAGTGGCATCAAGTGAGTATCTTTACCTGTGAGTCACGAAGATTATTATTTAAAGGCGTTAAATTGTATCTTTTTACTTGTTAGTTATTATTTAGTGAACATTGTTTAAATAAATCATCTTCATTCACATTATACTTTCCTTAAAAAAGTAACTAAGTATTTAGTTAAAAGTACATTCTTTACATATTCTTATACCAGAAAATGTTCCAAGGTGTAACAGGCCTTGCATGATGGTGTTCATAAACAGAGACTAACACTGGTCTAAATGAGCTGTGCCAATAATAAATGAGCTGTGCCATGTATTCATTGTTTAACACAGTATACAGTGTGTTTTCTCACACACTTGCATTACCGTGCAGTAGGCTGTCACAAACTCTGATGTTTTAGCAAAGTTTTAATGACCATCCATATTTTTGTTGTGGTCCCTTTCTTAAGATTTAAACAGAAAATGTAGGAAATGTGTAAAAATAAATAAGTCATTTTTTTAAAGCACACTTATTTTTTAACTCTTTGTTATTTTTTACTTCTCTGTTTTGAAGTATATAAGTATTTAATTTAATTTATTTAAATGTAATTTACTTTACTTTTATTTTATTTAATTTTTTTATTTTATTTTATTTTATTTTATTTTATTTTATTTTATTTTATT